>JABCRI010000087.1:0-21709 GCA_015143295.1 Tetracentron sinense
TTCAATTTCATAGTTATTGGTCTATGGGCTTCCGCTTCTAGAACAATCTAGATTCAGTTTCTCGAATAGGAAGGAAACTTGTTATCCTGTTACAAATACTGTTTTTGATCAGAATAGAGATTTTTAAAACAAGGGTATCTCTAATGGAATCCCCCGTTCATCTTTATCAAATCATATCCAATATAATTCGATTTAAAAACACCATCATGCTATGGTTTGTTATGCGAATTATCTGAGACAACTGTAATGAGAGTAAATATGAAATTCGATTAAGCAGTACTCTTCCCATCATGGACGACGTATCCTAGCTATTATTATTTCAATGCGGGGGGGGGGGGGGGGAATTCTTGAACGTTCAAGAATGTGCATAAAGTCGCTACCTCTTAATAGAAGATTCATATGGTTACGATCATCAAACTTTTGTCCCATTCCCAAGTAGAAGTTTTATCTACTCAAATATCTCTTTCTCCTTAACAAACATGCAACTATTGCACTTATGCAAGATCATACCAAGCATTAGGAGCTGGAGGTTCCCAACAATTAAGTTGGACTTGATGAGGTATACCAAACTGGACCAATCCTTCCAAAGGTTTGTCTTGTATCTAAGACCAATTGCTTCACTATGAAGCACAATCCTTATACTTTCCTTTCTTCTCAGAAGAGCCTTTGTCCATACTACTAGAATACCTTTCCAATGGAAAATCTTGGATTTCTTTCTTTGCATAAATGCTCGGGATTTAGAAAATCCAATTCTTTTGAACATCTTTGCAAGTAGCATTGAACTCTTCAAAGGTTCTTAGCCATATGCAACATGTGGAATTTCAGACAATCTGATTTCCTACTTGTTCAACATAACCATATTAAAGGACTGCGGGAGTTTGTCGAAGATCATATCCTCTAATCCCATAAATTTATCTCAATTTATCTCAAGCACCAAGAATTAGGATTTATGAATCCAATGATCTCTATCATATTCTTTGTGACTGCGTTTCCCTAGTCAACTTAGTGTCCACTTGTCCTTTTATATAGTAAGCTGCCTAACAGCCCTATTGTATTCTGTAAACATCCCATATGAGATTTAACATTAGTAGTGAGAATTTGGGCAATTCTTTAGATAATAAGCACAAACTTGAGATTCCTTTTCCATTCCAAACACTTTGAATTGGTCAAGAGATTCTCATTAAAGTCTTAGTAAGGTGGTTATAGAATGACATGAAAATAAAACATACATCATAATATTTCACACATTATAATATCATTAGATCAGGGCTTTCGATCTTTGATGATATTGCTCATCATTCAGTCAAATTTCATAGACCCCTCAATCTATAAAATTAGGAAATATGCTACTTCATATTTCTGATGAGCATTGGGTGCCTTATAATACACATGCAATCTTCCATGCTAGGATAGTACCACACATGCATTACAAGGTGGATAGTAACTATCCATCACTGAACATCTCATGCATAACTCTTTATGTTAATCAGTGATTCCCAATTTTCTTGTGACCTCTAAGGACAACATGACTGTCACTGTGTCAGCCGTCATGTTCCTTGATTAAGTGAAACCCATTATTCTCGGTTGTCATATGATCAAGTAGGAATATGCCCCTATGCTAGTTGACACTCCCTATCAGGCCATACACATTCCTATCTACTATAGAAATAAAACACTAGGAGTTTAATTTAGACTGAATTATGTCCGATTCCTGTTAGAGAGACAAGACTCAGGCTAATTAATTCCTAGTCTTATTGATAATGGAAGGTCATAGGGCAACATTATCCCGTAGGATAGATTAGCCCATTTAATTCACTTAATATTTTCTTGAGGGAAAACAGAATATCATGAATAAATTATACATCTAATGCATATATCAAAAGCATTCACAATATTTATCATTGTATCACATGTATAAAACAATATACAAATATCATCACATGATAATAAATCAAATTTCATTTAATTAGATCAAACTAATTCCAATGAACTCCCATTAGCCCCAGAAATCTTATGGATCTAATCCAAGGGTACAAAGGTCATTTTTAACATCAGTGAGCTTTAAATGGTTCATACATCCATATGATGGACCATTGGTCATACCAAGCACCATGGGCCCAAAATAACAATTATAAAGTGTCCATGTGCATCACTAAAGCTCATAAGTCAAAATGGACTATATTACCCTTTAATTCTCTACGAATTATTCTTAGCACATTAGGGTTCAATAACCTTAAGTCTAAAAAAAATTATGGAAGTCTTTAAACAACTCTCTAAGACCTCTACTAGGGTCTATAAGTGTCACTCAAGCACTTCCCATAATCGTGAATATTGTTAGCTCACATCTATGCCAATTAAGACATAATTATCTCATAATCATGCAAGTAACATATTCCACGTAAAAATTTTAACATGGACTACATGAATCATGTCCAAAAGGGCTATAATAATGTGTTTATTTAAACACAAACCTTTTATGTTTCAACAAAACACATATTGTGGGGTTTGATCCAATTATCCAAAATTTGCACAAAAACGATAATCACATTATCACAAGGGTTATGGACTTTTCTAAGCAACTAAAGTATAATAAATCATCACATAAAATACATAATATAGCGCACAATGGGTCAACATGATCATGCTATCTTAGAAATCCTACAACTACTCTTGTAGAACACCTTCTAAGATTTATTCTCCATGCGATTACCATCATCTTCGATCTTCAATTTGATTTCTCCATAGAAAAATCAGCAACTCCTAATACTAAGATTACATCATATTCAAAATAAGAAACCTTGAGAAATCACCCAAAATAGGGTGCTCAAGGGGAGTACAACTCATAAGAAGAAAGAGAAGAGAATAGAGAGAGAAGGAGAAGGCATGATCATGGAACCCATCCACCATTCAACAAGAATATTTATTAACAATTCATCAACTATGAATAATAACATGGCATGACAAATTACTTAGAAAGTCTATAACCTCAACAAGGGTTTTGTTAACCTTAGGGAAACTCTTTCCCATATGGTTAAGGTCTCTATTAATATTTAATAGAAAAACCCTAGAGCAAAGAAAGCAAGCATGACAAGAATGAATTCTTAGGGTTTTTAGATCATCATTAAAAGAAAAAATTTTTCCTTTAATGCTTGGAAAATCGTTAAGAGAAACAATTTCTCTAAAATTTAATCTAACCTTAAAATTCATCCTCACATTCCTCAATTGATAAACAAATAGAAAACACCATATTAAATTCGGCTAGGCTAGGGATCTAATCCATTCTATACTATTTTGATCTAATAACTATTAAAAGACCAAAATAAAAATCAGCAAATTGCTAATTTTTAATATCACTTTATATTGATTCAAAATCAATAATAGGTGAATTCAAAATTTTCCATAATGGCCAACTGCTTTAGAGATTATTTGATTTAACAATTAAATAAAATAATACCCTAAACACTAGTATTAAATGTCCATAAAAATAATTGATCTCTATCAATTAAAATTTACTTGAGATAAAACCCTGTATCTCAACCAATGGCATTTATGTAATTACTTGATTAACTATTAATCAAATATATACTTATAAATACTATGCAGGCAGTCATTCTGAGCACATGTAATTGATCTAAATCAACTACAATAATTATGGTATTATTCCCATAAACTTTTTAGGGAACCATAAAAGATATCATAATTAATATTTAATTAAATGATAGCCTGTGGACTCGAAGAAGATAATTAAACAATTTAATTAAAACTCAGCCCGTGCTCTCGAATCAAATAATTAAACTATTTAATTAATTGATAGCCCATTAAACGATTTAATAGCATCCCATGCTCTCAAATCAAGTAATGAAATTTAGGAAAAATTTGAAAGCCTCTTGGAAAATTAATTTAGAAAACTCATTTTCCCGCTTTAGATTTTTGACTTAAGTTTTGACCCTCAAAACGATTGATTCTGGAAAAACTTTCTTCATGAGTGTTGTAGATCTTTTCGACGGCTTCGAAACGATATACTGACGGACCTAAATCGGACTTACGGTCATAAAGTTATGGCCGAAATACCGAAACTGTATGGATTCTTCTAATCAAATACAAATCCGAAAATCCATGAATCAATTTTAATCGAAATAAGCTTTAATCTCCAAGAAAACTTAAGCAAGGGTGTCTAACACCATGGGATTTATTAATTAACATTTAATAAATAAAATCCCATCTATATTTGCTAGCCAAAATATCAATGGGTATCTAAGTGGTATATATCAAAGGGAAAACTTGTCCTGGGCTCTCTAAAATAAATTAAACAATTTAATTTAATATTCTAAAAGGATTTCCAAATCCTTGAAGGCTATAATCAAGATTTAGATATCTCTAAATACCTATCCCTTATAAAAAGATGTTTTGAAAAAATCCAAAACCAAAATTAGTATCACACTAATTTATAAGGGATTGATTACTCCCTCAATAACTAGAGGGGGATCCCTTAAGCCTAATAATGATTATCCAATAATCAAGAATCTAGAAGATTGATTCATTACGGCTACCAAAATTCATAGGGAAGGTAATCTTGATATAAATCTTGATTAAACTCAAAAATCAAAGAGAAGCATAGCCCTGGCTCTGATACCAACGAAAGTATGCCACTTTTTAATTTTGAAAACACAGTTCTTGGGGGCATACATCGAATCCCAAGATCTGACTAAGATTCTAATTGATTTTATACAATGAAGGTTAGAATAACATTCACCTTTGCGACTTTGAAATTGTTAAGTCAAATCCACGTTAGAATAGTACTCGCAAAACTTCACAAGTGTCAAGTCTCCTGTCGATTCACACGAACCTTCTTTTTCCTTTAAAGCTTTCTCTAATGGAAGCTAATGGCCCTTCTAAATTTCCAGCTCTAGGAATCTTGAATAAAGATCCAATCTTTATTGATCAAGAACCTTTCTTGATGAACAAGATGAATTCTTGCTTTTCCTCAAGATCCAATCAAGAAGACAAAAAGAAGAGAGAGATGGGTGTGACCATACACCTCAAGGAGAGAGAGGGGAGGGTGTGAGGTTTTTTAGGAGAGGGAGAGAAGAAAAAATTCTGGAGAATTATATATCTTAAAGGGCTGGGCATCCAATCCTTTATATAAGTTCTCTCTTGGTTGCTTGAATTGTAATCCAATTATAATTCATTAACCTTATCCTAATCCAATTAGGATTCCTCAATAGTTTCCTTTATTGATTATTCTCCTAATCCAATTAGGATTAATCTTAAAAGAAACTAACCTTATCCATTAGTAACTAATCTTATCCTTATCCAATAAGGAATCTTGAATTAGTAACTAACTAATGGAATCCCTAACAATTAGGAAATCTTTAATTAGTAACTAACTAACTAACCTTATCCAATAAGGTGTTAATTAATTAGAAACTAATTAAAATAAAACTTCCTCCATAAAGTGGGCGTCCCACCCTAGGTGGGTCCCACTCCACACGCCTAAAGGGTTTCCAAAACCCTTCTTGGTCACTTGAATTATTCTTTTATAATAATTCCCAATGGGTCCTACCCATTTGGTTTTTCACATCTAATGTGATTCCACCTTTTAGAGCTTCACTATACCATATAGTGATTACTTAGAGATATTAATTAATTTAATTATAAATTAAATTAAATACTTTAAGAAGGTCCTTGTGTGTGGGATCTAAAGGGATCTCCTATTTCCGGTTGTGGGACCAAGTACTTCACCTTTTTGGTTGAAGCATTGTTACTAGGAAACACCTTTCCTAAAACTCCATTAGGATCATAGAATGTTATCTAAGTCCCTGGACTTCCACCAATCACAATTAATGTCCATTAACACAATGTGATTAACCTCCAGAAATTAGAGAATTACTTGTAAGTACCATCTCACAATATATTTACAAATAAATCCTTCCATATTCCGATATCACATGTAAGCTTCCGGGATTGGAACAATTCCACTGTCTTAGTCCCTAACTTATGAATAGAACTCTTTCTCATGATTACTTTTCATTGAACTGAACCTCCAAAACACTTTTGAAGAAACATTAGAAAAGAACTGACATATATATTTATATATATACTTTTCCATATTAAAAATATCAACTTCGATAAAGACCATTTTACCGAAAAGCACCAGTACTGGATTTAACAGTTCAGTTCAACAAGTATCACCTTGATATCATTGTCTCCAATTAAGGAGTTGTGGATTCCTTATTGAGTGTTTACACACTTCTCCAAACATAGTGTACATGACCCAACGTACCCGGAGTTAGTCCTGTGTATTGGACATTGCCGATTGGCACATCAGAGCCATATAGACAAATGTCTGAGAAAATGTTAACCTCTCAGGTCTAAGGACAATTTGTCAAATGGATAACCCTAATACAATCTGACAGTGTATTCCATAGGGTATCCACTAGTGACCCCGTTCAGTATTATGTACTTGCTACATATACTCACATGTTAGTCAAGAGTCACCACTCTCTGTGAATGAGATTCATCACACTATCTCATAGAACTACACATGTGCAAGCCATGATGAAGTACGGTGCCCAACCAGTACTCTAGAGGCTTCGAACAATATTAGGTTTACAAGGAACCGAAAAATCATATCTCCTCGCAACCTTTGCATGATTTTCCTTCAATGTTACCTATGGAACTTTATGTCATCATCATATGAGACAGTAATTAATATAAATACCCTTTATAGTTGGTTGTGTGAATATGATGTTTGTCTAATCAACATAGAAAAGTCTCTTATTGGCTTTCGAGGGCATATATGTCCAACAGCACGTGCATCGGATGATGTCATGCAAGTTACGCAAAAATATTAAGATTTAAGTTATGAATGCGTGCTATTATATGATGTGTTTGCTTGTATACTATGTGATACTTATACACTATGTATGTCCTTACTTAAAGTCTATTGATGTTAGTTATTTAATCGCACAGGTGCCTTATTAGTAAACGAGTGTCTTGCCCGAGTGTTGATCGACACAGGATCTACTCACTCTTTTGTCTCACCCAGTTTTGCGAAGGGCTTTTCAACTGAGTCTACTACGTTAGAGCGAGAGTTAACCATTGTGACTCCACTTGGAAAGTCAGTTGATAAGGACCGAATATACAAAGATAATGTGGTTCAAGTGGGGGAGAATGAACTATTAGCTGACCTCATCATCCTAGATTTCCAAGACTTGGATTTCAACGTTTTCCTAGGAATGGTTTGGTTGTCAAACCACCACGGCCATGTTGCATGCTTTGAAAAGATGGTGAACTTTAGGCCGGAAGGAGTTAAGCCACTTCACTTTTGAGGATTGAGAGAAAGGGATATTGCTCGCCTCGCAGCTTTGAGCATAGCAAACCCAGAAGCATCGAACTCCTCAGCCATTCCAGTCGTGAGTGAGTTCTTGGATATGTTTCTGGAGGAACTTTCCAGATTACCTCCTGATAGAGAGATCGAGTTCGCTATAGAGCTTACTCCGGGCACAACTTCAATTTCAAGAGCTCCATATAAAATGCCCCGATTGAACTCAAGGAGTTGAAGGTATAGTTAGAAGAACTGCAAAGCCTGGGATTCATTAGAACAAGTGTCTCACCGTGGGGTGCCCCAGTGCTATTTGTGAAGAAGAAAGGTGGCTCAATGCGTATGTGCATTGATTATAGACAATTGAACAAGGTCACAATTAAGAATCGTTATCCCTTGCCACGGATAGACGACCTATTTGACCAACTGAAGGGAGTGAGATTTTTCTCCAAGATCGACCTTCGATCCGGCTATCATCAATTGAAGATCAAGGCAGAAGATATTAAGAAGACGACTTTTAGGACTCAGTATGGGCACTACGAGTTCCTTGTTATGCCTTTTGGTTTGATGAATGCACCGACGATGTTCATGGATTTGATGAACTAGATGTTCAGAACGTATCTCGATAGATGTGTCATGGTGTTCATGGATGACATTTTGGTGTACTCCTCGACACGGGAGGATCATGATCGAGACCTTCACCTTACTCTAGAGACACTTCGTGAGTATAGGTTGTATGCTAAGCTAAGTAAGTGCGAATTCTGGTTGGAGAAGGTAGCATTCTTGGGTCATGTGGTATCAGCTGAAGGCATTTTAGTAGACCCAGCCAAGATAGAGGCAGTATTGAATTGGGAAAGACCTAGAAGCATCACCGAGATTCGGAGTTTCCTCGAGTTGGCAAGCTACTACCGGAGATTTGTGGAGGGATTCTCCAGTTTTGCTGCACCTCTCACTTATTTGACGAGGAAAAATGCCAAGTTCAGTTGGAGTGACAGATGCAAAGTTAGCTTTGAGGAGTTGAAGAAGCGACTCACTACAGCTCCCGTCCTCACAGTGCCATCTGGGAGTGGCGGTTTTGTCGTTTACAATGAGGCCTCCCACGTGGGATTGGGATGTGTTCATGCAGCATGGCAAGGTCATTGCCTACACCTTAAGGCAATTGAAAGAGTATGAGAAGAATTATCCCACTCACGACTTAGAGCTCGCTGCAGTTGTCTTTACTTTGAAGATTTGGCGACATTATCTCTACGGGGAATAGTTTGAAGTGTTCACGGACCATAAAAGCTTGAAGTACCTGTTCTCCCAGAAGGAGCTGAATCTAAGGCAAGGAAGATGGGTAGAGTATTTGAAAGACTATGAGTGCTCCATCCAATGCCACCCGGGTAAAGCAAATGTGACGGCGGATGCATGAGTAGGAAGTCACATGGGCTTATTGCATACATGATGGTTCAAGAATGGAAGTTGTTGGAGGATGCCTCCAACCTCAACATTAGCTTTAGTCATCCTACTCATGGGCCATTGATGGCAAGTCTTACGATTAAACCGTGCATCATTGATTGGATCCAGGAGTTGCAAGTAGCGGATGCCGAATTGATTGCTTTCCGTGATAAGGCGGTTAGCAAGAGGAGTGATGCCTTCGCTACGAAGGGAGATGGAACTATCACATTCAAAGGGAGAACATGTCCAAGTATACCGTTCACCTTGGGGGTACCAAAATGTATAGAAACTTGAAGGGGCACTTTTGGTGGCGGAACATGAAAAGAGAAGTGGCCGAGTATGTGTCTTGATGCTTGGTGTATCAGCATATTAAAACTGAGCACAGGAGACCGGCAAGTCTCTAATAGTCCCTCCCTATTCCCGAGTGGAAATGGGAACACTTATCCATGGATTTTATTGTGGGGTTACCGAGGACGGCTAGAAACTCTGATGTTATATGGGTTGTACTTGACAGACTGACGAAGTCCGCCCATTTCTTGCCATACCGGACCACTTTCAACTCGAACCAGTTAGTTGCACTATACATCAAGAAAATAGTTCGGTTACACGTGGTGCCAGTGAGTATCATGTCAGACAGGGATCGTAGATTCACTTCTAGGTTCTAGAAGAGCTTTCAGAGTACCATAGTGTCGCGACCCAAAACCCACCCTAGGAGTTAGAGTGAACTTTTGACGACTAATCATGACTTACATGGCTTGCTAGACAAACCCTCCTGCAAAAACCCACAGAGCATATACAAAGAGGATATAAACAGCGGAAACATATAACAAAACCCAGCGGAAGTCTAACAAACCTCTACGTATATACATACATGAACCAAGTTTATACAAAAACGAAACCAAAAGAAAGTGCGGACATACCCGCCAAAATACATGGTTATATCTCTCTCAACTCATCCATAGCTATATCACTCAGAATCTACTACCATTTAATAGTAACCTTCGACCAAAAGTTCCTCTAAAGGTTCCTCAACATACGCCTCCTCCACCCATGGGCTCGGAGCACAGACATCGAATGGAGCAGCCGCTCCACTATCACCTGCCGACATAAGAAGTACGGCTGAGCATGGAATACTCAGCGGGTACCAAATACTAACCAACAGTCATACCATATAGATAGCGATACATAGAGCAGGAAACAATTCACACATATAAAGTAGGAATAATTCATATCATAACAATAAAGTAAAGCAGTATATGATCATGCTTGCATTCATAAAAGCCGATAAAACCCTTGAAAACACGCTTGTGATCATGTAACTTGTGAGGTACACTTGTAAGATGTACTTGTGAGATGCGCTTGTGAGATGCCTTGAGAGGGAAGGGAGACCCTTCTTCATGATATGTATGTACTTGCGAGGGAAGGGAGGCCCTTCTTTATGCACTTGTGAGTAAGGGGAGACCCCTCGTGGTATGTTTGTTCTTGTTTCCTTGTGAAAAGGGAGGTAAAACATATCGTAGGATATGTCCCACCTCTAAACCTCGTTCTTAAAAACCTCGGTAAATTCATGTCATGCATGTCGTGCTCGTGGAAGCGTGTACATACTTGCATTTAAATTTAAATATGACATTTTGGAGAGTTAACAATACATAAAACATCAATCATTTGAGCAATTCAATATTCACGTAATTTAGGGAAAACAAGAAGGCACACTATCATAGGTCCTAGCAATTTCCAAAATTAATTAAACATGCATTCCCTTAATTTACAATTCATTTCTTTCACCTTGGCATTTCATCAAACATGGTGAGTACATTATTTGTTAAGCCTATCACATGCACTTCTAGGTGGGTTCATATTTACAACATGCTTGTATATTTATTATTGGTGCAATGCCCTTTCCCATTTCATTCATCACATCATCATCCACACGGCATCCAATCGCCAACACCCCTCTCCATTCACACCATTCACCATTTCAACTCATAATACATTTATGGATGAAAGAAAACAAGGAAAACAAAGAGCAAGGGAGGAAAGAAAAAGCTATAACTAGGAGGGTAGCAAGAAGTACCGACCTTGAAAAATGAGGAAGAAAACTCCTCCAAAAACTTTCGTGAGGCGCTGCCCTAGCTTGGTGAAACTCCTCCTCACGTGCTTGAATCGGAATCTTGAAGTAATCCAAGCTTGAGGTGATTGTGGGTCTTGAAACCCCTTTGATTTCTCCCCAAAAGCAAACCCTAAGTTAGGAAAACCCTCTCCTCTTTCTCTAACTCTCAAATGTCTCTAAGTGTTGAGAATGAGCCCTAAAGGCTCGGGCAACCCTTAAGAGGAAAGAGTGAAACGCCCAAAAGACGAAAACACCTTTAATGAAATTTATGCAAAAACACGAAGACCGAGCGATCGGTGTTTATGACCGATCGATCGGTTGCCTACCGAGCGATCAGTGTATTGACCGAGCTCTCGACCAAAATTCAACTGTCTGGAAAATTTCCCCATACAAAATTTTCGATCAGTCGATAGCTACCGATCGATCGGTTTTGGACCGATCGATCGCTCCATGGATCGAGCGATTAGTTGCCTGCATTTGGCCATATCTTTTGACTCGCTCGTCGGATTTCGACGATTCAACTTGCGTTGGGTTCGTACTTCAAAAAGGAACATTTCTAACAGTTCAAAATTTCCAATTTCTTCCTTATTTATTAATTGTACTACTTTAAAGGCAAATTGGCTACGAAAGTGCCATGTATTAAGCATGAAATGTCCGGGGCTCTACATCCTCCCCCCCTTACAAAAATTTTGTCCTCGAAATTTAGACGATACATGCATTACAAACCAAAATAAAATTACAAGTCGTATACAAATCCCATACAAAACTCATTCAAACAATTCCGGGTACTTCGCTTTGACTTCTGCCTCACGTTCCCATGTAGCCTCTTCTCGAGCGTGATGTTGCCACTGCACGAGGACCAACAAAATAGTTTTATTGTGAAGGACTTGATCTCTCCGATCCAATATGTGAACCGGCTTCTCTACTAAAGTGAGATCCTCTCGAATTTCCAATGGTTCCAAGTCTATGACATGCAAAGGATCCGTAATGTACTTCCGAAGCATAGACACATGGAAAACGTTGTGAACCGCGGCCATGTGACGTGGAAGGGCAACCCTGTAAGCAACCTCACCCACTCGCGTGATGATCTCAAACGGGTCGACATATCGAGGACTAAGCTTGATGGATATCACGTGCGGAGCAAACCGCGACAATTCAAAGAATTTGGCCTCGTACTCGGCCACTGTCATGTTCCCCTGTTCCAAAGTAAGGAACTCCACTTCTTTCTTCTCTTTGACTCCTATGGGGAAATATTTCTTGTAGATGATGTCCAGAAACTCTCCCCAAGACCATGGCTCCCCTACCTTAGTGGCATCTCTTTGCCTCAAAATAGACCTACACCAATGTTCAGCTTCACCTTCCATCATAAAGGAAGCCCATTCTACTCTCTGGTCATCAGTGCAACGAAGCACCTTGAAGGTCTTCTCTAGCTGCATGATCCAGGCCTCGGCGATCGAAGGATCAGTAGTCCCGTAGAAAATTGGAGGTTGTAGTTTCCTAAAGGCCACAAGACCTACAGTGGGAGGCGTAGATGGAGGTACGATTGTAGTAGCAGAATTAGCAACAGGATGCTTGGTTGCCATAAGTGTCATGGCCTCGGCAATCTGCCCTAAAATCTGTGTAAGGTTGGGATGCTCACAACCCAAAGGAGTGCTCCCTCCATTACTTCTAGTCTGATAACCACGACTTCTATTGCTACGTCTCATGATCAATCCTGAGAACAGTGGCAAAAATTGAGTCTAACTTGGAAACCAGTCCACTAAACACAACACATGGTACGATCACAACATATTATGCTTAATAAGTGTATAGTATACATACGAGTATACACATGATAGTATAAGCATACAACCGATTTCCTAGCGATGATACGTTCTCAAATTCGGTTAAGGCATTAGCCGATCACTGAATAAGACTAATGATTAGTCTCTACTTAGAATACCACTAACTCACGCCCGCTTAGAAGACAACCTAGTCCCTAAACTTGATACTCATTTTGTGGTGGTATCAACCTATAAACGAGTTCATCTGAGTTCTAAATTCAACTCAAAGAACAACCTTTAGTCCTTCTAGTTCTAATGCCTAAGCTCTGATACCACTTCTGTCGCGACCCAAAATACCCCATAGGAGTTAGGGATACCTTAGCTCATGACCACCGTGTCATACCATCCTGTATAACACATAAAGCTTACTCGCCATCCTGTGAGAAAGAGCATACAAGGCATAGACAATAGTGAACCTGAAAATTTCTTCTATATAATAAGGTTCTATAAACAAGAGTCAACTAAGACTGAATGAGAACTAAACCTTTTATACAAAATTCATCCCTTGAGTTACCAACTCAAGTCCGATGCAAAACCCCCAAAATGAAACTCCAAATACATGTCACTCTCCCTCAACCATAAGGCCACATGTCCAGGCCCCTATAATCAACATGATGATCCCTAGCAAGCTCCTGCTCGACCCTTGGTTCTGGAGCACGATCGTCCAACCTGGAACCTACCGACATAACAGTTCGGCTGAGCATTGAATACTCAGCGTATACAAACTACTAACAGACAATGTTATAAAACATTAACATGCTATACAGGGTACAGTTTATCAAAACATATGCATAATCAGAGTGCAGAGGATTAAAACAATATAACAATTGCATAGTCTCAAAAAGCATACTTTAAATCATACTTTGAGTTTGTACATTCACAAAACGTCTTTCAAATATCTTATGAGTCTTATATGTCTTGTGAGTTCTTTAATCTCATGAGTTCCTTATGAATTTCCTTTCCTTTTCCTTATTAGATCCTTATGAGTTATTGAGAGTTCCCTTATGAGTCTTAAGGTTTCTTATGCGTTGCTTATGAGAGTCTTATAAGCTTATTAGCATCTTGTGAGTTCTTATGAGATCATACTTTTCACTTATCTTATACTTACTTGGAGACAGATGCTAGTACCCGTACCTGGTCATAGTATACTAACATCCTCTCTTGCTTTCATGGAATAGATGATAGTGCCTGTACCTGGTCTTAGTACACTAAAACATCCTCCCTTAATTCTTGGAAACATATACTAGTGCCCATACCTAGTTATAGTACACTAGATCCTTTCATATTCTTTATTTTATTTGGAGACAGATACTAGTACCCGTACCTGGTCATAGTATATCAGTATCCTCTCATACTTATTTGGAAACAGATGATAGTGCCCGTACCTGGTCATAGTACACTAAAACATCCTTTCATATTCTTATGAGCTTGTCTTTTCCCTTTCTTATGAACATTTCTTGTGAGTCTTATGAGCTTTTACTTTCTTGTTCTTATGAGAAACCTCGGTCATACACGTCATACATGTGCATAGAGTGCTTGTGAGCATAATCGACTACACGTGAGCATCATAGAGATCATGGAAAGCTTTTCAACATTGAGTCACATGCATAGAGTACTTATGAGTATCATAGTAGAGAGTATTGAAAACATTAGAATAGATCATGTAATTTCACTCATGGAGTTATCATAGCATTAAATGGTTTACTTAGCCCCTTTTGTCAAATCATAATTTCAAGCTTACTTTTGGGTAAAACCATCCTTTTGATACTTATACTTAATACAAAAACCCATGGTACAAGTGTAGTAATCATATGCATAATTTATGATTTATAGGGTAAGCAAGGAAATCATCAAGTATAATAAAATTCCTAATTTCATTTTATTCCTTCAATAGCATACGCATTTAAGGCTATATGCCTCAGTTTTCTCAAAAACATAGATCAATACTCACTATTTCATTTCATTCATGTTAATCGTATATAGTAGTATATACATACAAAGCTACAAGCCTTACTTTCCTCAAGAACATGCAACAAAGCTTACTAACAAGGCTATACACCTTAATTTCTACAAAAAACCATGCTTTACTAATTACTAAGCATGAATAAATCATAACATCGTAGTTAGTAGATTGTTCTACCTTTTGAAGGATTGATTTCCTTCAATCAAGAGCTTTTAGAAAGCTTGAGCGATTAATATCCAAGCTTTGAGAAGCTTATAGAAATCTGGAAACTAGCGTAGAGTTTCACTTTTGCTTCTAAACACCAACCACGAACTCACTTCCGAGAATTCCCAAGTTGATGATTCACTTTGGAATCGAAATCTAGGTGTTAGAACACCAAGAAGGCAAGAAGAACTCTTCTTTTGATGGCAAAACATGAACTCAAAACATCCAAACAATTTTCAGCTTTCTTCTTCTTCTTCTTCTTCTCTTCTTCAATCTCTCACAAATCCAAGCTTAGGGTTTGAGTAGATCAAACCCACGAAATCCTCTTTTATTTATAGTCTAAAGGTTGGCAAAATATCCCAAAATATCTCAGAAAATATCTCAAAATATCTCCCAAGGTCGGTGGAAAAGTTCCGGATGTTTTTACCATCATCTGGGTTGAATTCGTTGACGAAATTCGCCCCCCAGCACACTTCGTCGATGAATTTGGGTCCCCCTCAGCAATTCGTTACCGAAATTGCATGACAGGGCCCCCGGTTTTCCCTCTTTGGTATTTTGAGCATAACTTTTGACTCGTTTATCCGATTTTGGCGATTTAACTTGTGTTGGATTCATCTTTAAAAGGGCTACAACTTCCATGTTTTATAAAATTTCTAATTCTTCATATACCAAATTCCCTTAAAGCTGACTTGTCTGACAATGGAATTCAACAGCCCAGATTTTCAGCAGACTCATTTCTGGAAATCTGACATTTGACCTATCTTCGACTCAAAATATGAAAATGTGATAAGCATGAACCTTGAAGAGGGTTTCCATACCTTTCTAAGAATTCAAGAATCACTCAATTCCAATTAGCGATAAGAATTTTAGAGCTCTTGAAAGTTGAGGGTATGTTTAGGCATCCCTTTCTTTGACACTTGGAGTATGTCATACTCTCATTTTTCATTTTTCCCTAACCTCCAAAAACACTTTCCATACATATTTTGATTCATTTAAAACCTCATTTAATGAACCCATAATTTCATTAAGGCTTTAGGCCTTGAAGGCACTAGTCACAGCACTATTCACATGAACAGTGAACTTAAATTCCGGGGCTCTACATATTTGGTAGAGTAAGCGTCTTGGTGGGGCTATCAACACACAAAACTTCCCCTACTGCAGATCCAATCGATCGAAGAATTGGTTCTTGAAATAAATGAAGTGGTAGATTCGATAGAGAGATCCCAATCGGAACAATGGTAGGCTCTATTCCAGCACTAAAGTTAGGAGTCCACTTGATGAAACGAAGAAGAAAACTGTTGATGTAGCAATACTCTTTCAGATATACGGTGAGAAAATCTTCTTCAGCTGAAAATCGAATGAGAAGATGTCTTGTGTGACGCCCCGAACCCGTGCCTAGGGAATCAAGTTCCGAGACGCGTGTCCGTTCGTCAAATCATGCAAGCAGAAGACTTTACCCGCAAAAATGAGGGAAATTTCAACATTTATCAGATGCTCCCAAAAAGCAAATAATACCTGTCATCACAATAGCCATCATACAAACCATATACCTGTATTATTTACAACAAGTTTGTTTTACAAAAGTAGGCGTCTCTATCACGCCAGGTACAACTTGTACAAACTTCCAAAATATCCAGATAGATTTTTCACTTACGGATCAGCAGCTCCAAGATCTGCTGACACAAAAAGTCAGTGAGCTATGAAGCCCAATAAAACCACAATCCTTCTAAACTATTTTCCACATAATAACACGCATCAATAATGATATAATAAGCAGTTCAATTTGCATGTTACAGTAAAATAGAACAGTATATAATAAATTGTGACCCAAGGTCACTTAGGGTTACGTCACCCTAACAGAGGTTCCCGACCTCACATTACTTTCTAATTATGAGGTTCAGTTATGAATGTATTATATTACCAAATTATCGTTTCGATCATCAATCATGTTTCATTTCGAGTCCTAAGACTCTATTAATTGGCCACAGCCCACAAATGTTTAACTTAAAGTCTCTAAATCATAACCATAATACATTGAGTCATTTAGACTCACACACGTTGTTCCGGCTTTCACCCGAACATGAAAAAACCTTGGGTATACCAACCCAACTCACCTGGAATCCGATGATTCCATACCGAACTATGAGTCCACCAACTCAAACAAATACACCAACTCTGAGTATACCAACTCAGACCACTTCGTATTCGAAGCTTACACACACAACATGGGCATTCACCCAATAAGAACATTTTTCCATTCAATTGACTGGCCACATCTACCGTGTATTCGCCGCCATCGCCCTGGGTATCAGTTATGAAGGAACCCCGACCAACCTGCCTACCGTCATCTTCTGGCTAGTCTACGAAGGAACCCGACATCTATACCAATGCCGACATCTCCTGACGTTCCACCAAGAAGGGACCACGATAGACACGGTGCCGACATATTCTAACCCACCTAGAGAGGAACCCCGGACTATACACTATCTGATGTTTAGCCACTTTAAACTCCCTAGGACTCCGACATCTCCTGACTACCATTCACGGAGGAACCACGGGCCATGCAGGACACCGCCACTCCTGACCTAGTCCAAGAGGCACCACGGACGACCTAGACAAACAGATCGACATCTCCCGACTATCAGTCACGGAGGAACCCCGGGCTATGCTGGACACCGTCTCTCCTGACCTAGTCAAAGAGGAACCACTGACTATACTTAACTCTGGTTAGATTTTCTAACCACAGGTTAACCCCAGTTAACCCAAGCCTCGCTTGATTAACTGAAATACTTGGGCCTCGCGCTCGTGAACCAATTCCGGTAACACATCGTCCCGTTAGGGAGAGTTTCCAGGCTAATGGATGTCTCCATAGCCTTACAAGACATGCAAAACAACTTTTCGTCACTCTAGGGTGGCGATACAATTTACTCGGAACCCGATCTGGGCTCCCCGAGGGACCACATAAAATCACAACATCACATAGGGGTCTTCGACCCTTTTTCATTCACGTCAAAAGACATGCATATACATCACATGAAATAATATAGCAAAATAAGCAGAAAAAGGAGAAGAAAAGATAGGGGTTTTACTGTTTCACTTGTTTCGAGGCCTCGTAGGCAAAAACGGATGTCACCAACGCGTTCCCAACGACGATCAACCCCGGGGTAGAGTGCATGCAACTTTCTCTCTCTACCTTTTTCTCTCTCTCTCTCTCTACACGTAAAACGAGACGCCGGAGAGAAAATCGTACACCGCCAACGCGTCGGGGACGTCGAAAAACCTCAAGGACCCACTTCTCTCTTCTTTCTCTCTCCTCTTTCTCTCTCTTCCTTTCTCTCTCCTCACTCTCTCTCTAAAATCTGCTGTGGCAGAATCTCCCCCTCTGTTTACAGAAAATAAATAATGGGAAGGCTAGCCTCCTTTATATATAGATAAGGTCATGTGCTATGCACATGACCATATTTAATGGTCCCGTTGACCAAGTCAACGATTGACCCATTTGACTATCTTTTTTTTTTCTATTATGTATACGGCCTCCGTGGTCCTACTTAAAGACATCCGATTTTAACGAAACTTTAGGTGACCGAACTTGGGGTAGTCCGACACCTACTGTAAAAATTTCGGGGAAAAATACTGAGTTTTGACAGCTACACTTTAGTCCGGAAGAAAATTGCAAAACCCACTAATTTCCTTATTTCGAATACAAAATAGGCTGCCGTTTCTTCGTTTGAGATAACTAACTGCCGAGACGACAGACATTAGTCCTCACGACCGACTGACACGCATTAGTGCCAACCGCATGGATTTCTATTAGAATCTCTAACAAATATTGGGTCCCACTTAATTTCTGGAAGTATGAAAAATTCCCATTTTTCTCAATTTTATCACACATAATGGCCCCGCGGTCCCGTGAAATGGTACATGACGGAACCGATACGGTAGGGGTGTGTCCCAGCAGTCGACCGGCACACTGTGTGCGAATTTCACTAAACGATACTGAGATTTCCTCGGTGCACTTCAATCCCGAGCAAAGTTCACTTTTTATTAATTTAACAAATAATTAACTAATTAACCTCCATTAAGGACCCATAAACACATAATTTTATTATATCAAAATTCCGGGTCGTTATAATCTCCTCTCCTTACAAAAAATTTCATCCTCGAAATTTATATATACACTAGTCATCAAAATAACTGAGGATGATTGCTTCTAATGACATCTTCAAGATCCCATGTGGCTTCCTCTATGCTATGTGTGTCCCATAAAACTTTAACTAGCTTAATCGTTTGTTTCGTAACACCTGTTCCTTGCGGAACAAAATTGTCACTGGCTTTTCTTCAAAAGTTAAGTCCTCTCTGACTTGAATTGGTTCATATCGTATCACGTGTGAGGGATCATGTACATATTTTCTCACATGGATATGTGGAATACATTGTGAACCCTTGCCAGCTCTGTGGTAACGCCAAACGGTAGGCTACACACCTCCTATTTTAGCCAAAATCTCAAAATGTCCAATGAATCGCGGACTTAACTTTCCCCGCTTTCCAAATCGTACAATACCTTTTGATGGAGAGATTTTCAAGAAGACATGGTCGGCGACTTGAAACTCTAAGTCTTGGCGCTTTCCATCTGCATAGCTTTTCTGTCGACTTTGTGCAGATAATAACCTCGATCGAATCAACTCGATCTTCTTTGTTGTTTCTTGCACCAACTCAGGTCCCAGTAGTTTACGTTCCCCTACTTCAGTCCAACATACTGGTAACCGAAAACTCCTGCCATACAAGGCCTCGTAAGGAGCCATTTGAATACTTGCTTGATAACTGTTATTATATGCAAACTTGATCAATGACAAGTGATCATCCCAGTTTCCTTGAAAGTCCAGACTGCAAGTGCGCATCATATCTTCTAGAGTTTGTATTGTGCACTCAGACTGTCCATCGGTTTGCGGATGATAAGCTGTACTCAAGTTTAGCTGCGTACCTAAAGCTTCTTGCAAGCTCCTCCAGAATCGGGAAGTAAATCGCGGATCGCGATCTGACACAATAGATACTGGCACACCATGCAGCTTCACAATCTCCTTGATGTATAACTTTGATAAATTTTCCAGGGTTATGGTATCCTTGATAGCAAGGAAAGTGAGCCGACTTCGTTAATCGATCAACTATCACCCAAACGGCATCATGCCCACGTCCTTGTTTTTGTAACCCTACCACAAAATCCATCGTAACGTGCTCCCATTCTCACTCGAGAATAGGCAATGAATTTAACAATCCAGGTGGTTTCTGATGTTCTGCCTTAACTTGCTGACAAACAAGGCATCGAGATACATACTCTGCAATTTCTCTCTTCATGCCGTTCCACAGTAGTTATTCTTCACATCCTGATACATCTTTGTACTTCCGGGATGCACCGCAAACGAGATCGATGTGCCTCATTGAGCAGTTCATTCTTCAACTCAGGATTTCTAGGCACACAGATTTGACCTTTGAATCGAAGTATTCCATCTTCAGATTCTCAAACTCACCCATTTTTCCTTGAAGAATCTTATCTCTGTAATTTTGATCTCCTGATCTTCCAATCTGTGCTTCTTGAATCTTTTGTAATAACACTGCTTGGCCTGAATACTAGCCAACTTGGCACTATTACCCTGGAATCCTAGACTCAGATTCCAACTCTTGAATTCTCGTCATCTTCCATCGCTCTGCCCTCATATATGCTATAGATCCAATTGGCTTTCTACTCAGGGCATTAGCACCACGTACCCTTACCAGGATGATACTGGATTACATAGTCATAATCCTTCAAGAATTTCATCCATCTACGTTGTCGCATATTGAGTTCCTTTTGGGAGAATAAATATTGTAAACTCTTGTGATCACTATAGATCACCAACTTCTCTCCATAAGATAATGTCTCCAAATTTTAGGAGAACACATACGCAGCTAACTCAAGGTCACCTACTACCCCCCCCCCTGCGTGGGATAATACGTCGTGACATATTTTTGAGTGTATGAAACAGAACGCAAACCTGACATTTTGTTGCCTCTTAGACACAACGAGTCCGTACTGCGACGCACGCAACACTCAAATCCTCCAGTTATGAGGCCGAGGTGGCAATTGGGAGCGGTTGTTAATATCTTCTTTAATTCTTGAAAGCTATCGCTCCCGAGATGCGCCGGCGATTAACATATTTCTTATCAATTGTGAATGGAGTGCGCACTCTCCGTAGAAACTTCTCAAAGCTGCGGTAGTTACCCGCAAGCCCAGAGAATCGAACTCAGTAACAGTGGATGCGCCGGGCCCAATCGGTTACTGCCTGAATCTTGGAAGGATCAACAGATCTCCATTCTTGACCAAAGTCCAAGAAAGGCTACTTCTTACTATCCAAAACTCGCACTTGGAGCCACGGTAGCTCCAGTGATACTGCGTAATGTCTTGTAGGTAATACTCAAGTGATCAGCGGCTCTCATGACTAGTGACGGCCACAAGATTCACAATAAATCCACAATAAACGGATCAAAGTACGGCATGAACAAGATTTTACATCAACTCCATAAAGGCCGCAGGTGCATTTGTCAGTCCAAAAGGCCACTCCCCAAGAACTCGTAGTGACAATACCAAGTTCGAGATGCGTTCTTTGAATATCTTATTCTGACCTCACTTGGTGATAGCTGGGACGTAAATCAATCTTGCAAAACATGGGGACCGTGCAACTGATCACTAGATCACGATCCTGGGGAGAGGTAGTATTTTCGATGGCGCTGGATTGAGAGACGATCATCTATACACGAGCAGAATACCGTCGTTCTTTCGGATCAAATAACACCTGGTGGTCCACATGGTGAAC
>JABCRI010000819.1:0-42313 GCA_015143295.1 Tetracentron sinense
TGTTGCGAAAAACCTCCCTTATTCCAAATTCTTAAGCGAGCTTCAAAGTTTTCAGCATAATTCCACAAATATAGTGCTAGCTGACCCAAACCATTGCGGCTCCACACCTCGGTTAATAAGACTTTGAAAGCCGATCATCCTCCAACACATATCTCGATCGAAAGGGACTGCCCCCCCCCTCCCCCCCCCCCCCCCCCCCCCCCCCCCCCCCCCCCCCCCCCCCCCCCCCCCCGCCCCCCCCCCCCCCCCCCCCCCCCCGCTGTAACCTCCCCGATTCTAAAATAAAATAAAGCACGTGATCCGAATGGGGTCTAGGGAGAGAAGATGAATAACTTAGGAAAATGAGCCTCTCATTCCTGGACCAATAAGAAATCGATCGATTCGGCTCGATTGACCGTTATACCCGCTTGTGCCCATGTAAATTGAGCTCCACTCAAAGGGAAGCTATCAGCTTTAACGGCTAAAAAAATCTCCGAACCTCAGTATCTGGGAGTAAAGACGCTGCCCCCCAATTCTTTCCAGGGAAACGCAAAAAAATACTTATGAAGTCCCCCATAAACAACATGGCTGACCCATCTCACACGAGCAAGCCTCCAATTCAGCCCAAAATTCTAAGTCTTCAGACCGCCCAATCGAACCATTACACCCCAGGAAAACCAATAAAATTCCTCCCCTTCAACTGCAACAAGATGGAAGCCCAAAACGCCCACAACCTCGACTCCCAAAATTCTACCCTTGATTTGTCTCACAGGAGCAAAATCCCCCTGAAGTTCCACAATCGAAGCATCCAATCCCGGTTAGTTCTGATACCCCAAAAGTCTCGGATATGGAACTCACGGGTAGCTGCCAATTGGTTCGGATGATAAACGAACGGTGTTGGGATAATGAACTCTTATTGACCACCTTTCTCATCTGGCCACTCCCCTGATGTTCCAAGATAAGAGGAAAAACTCGTATCTAAACATGGTTTTAAAAAATCGCCGAAACTAGTAAGTAACGCCCGTACGTAAAGTGTCGTGGCCGTCGATACCGGATACCCGACTTTATCGTTTATCCCGAAACAAAACCGTAACGCCCAAACCGTTACGTAAAAGGGCGTTACACACGAGTAGTAAAGGTTTCGGATTGTAGGCTGGGTTCTGACAAATCCCTAAACTCATTCTAAAACCCATCTTTACTTCCTTCTCTTTCTACCTATTCTTTTTGACAAAATCTTTTGTTTTTGTTGATTAACAACTTGAGTTAGGGGTTTAATTCATAGATTTGAAGGAATCAAAGGCAGGGTCTTTATTTCATATATGTTTCACCCCTCGACGCATCTAAGTTCTTTATTTCTGAAATTTGAAACGTCATTATGGACTTTAAAAGTATTTGGTACTATTTATATATGGTTTTTATTTTTATTTCTTTTTATTTATTGGAAACCTTTTTGGTTTTTTTTAAGCAAAAAGAAAAAAACATAAGTAAAAGCCGAAACCGTTATGTAACGGAGTTACGGTAAAGGTTCTCAAACCGTGTCTGTTACAGTCCGAACCATTTTTTGGACCTTGCATCTGAACACTGAAGATCCCGCCCAGAACTTCAGACTCTCAAGTGCCCCTTCCCTTTCGGACTTTGTTCATTAATTACAGTACATTCTAGGCATCGTAATTCCTCGCTGATGCACTCATACGACCACCACTTTGTTCAACTTGGGCTGCCCTGTTCCCCTTGAGCCCCCTTCGATATGTAGGAAAAGATTGGCCAGTTTCAAGGTGAAAGCATCGAATGATGGAGACTGAGCGGACCCAGAGCTTCCCCATCCCTCCATTTGTTGCCCCAGGTAGAGACCTCATCATCGCGTCATTTGTGGTAAGAAACTGCTTAACACTCCTTATGTCTCTCGCCACTCTCCCCAAAGCAAACTGTTTCTATCCTCGATGAAACTTCGGTCCTCAAGCCCTGATCGACCTGGTGATGCTCATCTACCTCCTAGAGCCTCCTTCGACCCTCTGGATTTTGGTCAAGGGGAAAACTCACCGCTGGGACATCCACTGATCCTCCCCCAAGTCCTTTGACAAGGCACCCAATGGAAATTATGGGAGAGCAAAAACTTACTATTAACTTTCCGCCCTTATCCACAAATTGTCGATCTATGCTGGATTGAAGATTTGCTTCGTTTCGACCCTCCGGTCACATGCTTCTCTGTAGACTCTCGGGATGGCATCACATTGAACACCAAAGGGGTTGTATTGCCCATACTGACCATTCGAAGCTTGTCCCAGAAGAGAAGAAAGAAACGCCTGCCAAAGATCTTTCGAAGGGATTTGAGATGATGGCCTAGTTTTGCCGACTAAATCAGTCATACTCCTGAATATTCTCCCAGTGAAGGAGTTGAGAAAACATTGTTCCTCCTCCGAAGGTCTTAACATATGATAAATCCTTTATCCGCCTCATCCCCCTCGACAATACTTCGATGACCTAGCACGAAAATACTCTGATGGGAACCAGAGCTTCTGACTCGTCCCTATGCTTTTAGAATCCCTAACTGAAGAATATGCCCGACTTCTTCGAAATAAATCCTTCCCCCTCCTAACGACAACGGGCCCGCTTGTAAGGGCATTAGATCCAACGCTACTCTCTGGGTTTGATAGGTTGGACTAGGCCTGACTCCCAAAATCTACTATAGCGGGCCAAGGTCTTAAATATCCACCATGTGAAATCAAGTCCTGGATGGGACCCAGAGGCCTCCACTAATCTGACTCGGACGAACATCCACAAGGTTAGCTGGGCCTTCGCCAAAGCCTACTCCTCCCAAGCCGCCCAACTCCAACGCTCATCTATTCGTGAGATAAGGGTTGACCTAGCTCTAGCTGAAACATCAACCCCGACTCACTTTCCTCTCCACCTCTCCTTCTCCTCACCAGTTCCTTTGGTTCTTTTTTGAATTTTTTCCTTACACTTTCCCTTCCTATAATATCCAAGGTATAAACTTGGGATTGCCTCACTGCTGATTCTGAACCATTGCTGCGTAGCAAGACGCCTTCGACGGACTATTTTGCTTTTTCAAGGGTACTGCCCCCCACCCACACTCATCAGGGCTTACACCCTCCTGATTCGCCTCTCTTCATCCGGTACTGGGACACCACCCAATAGTTGCTTCCATTGGATGCTCTAGATCGAGCAGGTACGGCCCCACAACGGGTACTCTTCTCGAAGGGATTTGAAATATGATACGGAAACCCTCGCCGGGGATAGCTCCCGATGTCAGAAACACCCATATCCTCCTGCCGAAAAAGCACCCATAATTCATAACTTGATAAACCTAACTGAATGGGAAAATTCAAAATAAAGGGTATGCTACATCGTCAGTTGCTACGATCTTGATCCGAGCTTGTCGGAAGTCCAAGGAGAGAAGAGGTTCGCTCGTCGATCGCAAAAACACTATGACAAGCATCACCAATCTAACGGAAAAATAGATGTGTTCCACAAAGGACTGGAAGGCCTTAGAATGCTCTAACCAGAAGACCGCTTGAAGAAAGACATGAAAGGCTATTACAAGATAAGCCACAACCTATGCAAGTATAGACACCCTCTCCCGGTAATGCCAAGTTCGCCTAGCACTCAATTCCTTACGAGGATAGGCTCTTCACTACACCAACCTTCAGGATCTCCCAAACCGAAGAGTGGGCTAAATGATGCCATTCAAAGAGAATAACACCCTTCCCAGCCTTACCCCTACTGGATTAGGGAAAAATATCCACTTCCTCCTTCCTCCATACGAAAGGGATTGCTGCAGAGATATGAAAGCCCCCTTCGAGTTCTTATTCATCTCAAATGAATATCTTTGATGAACAATTGCATCTCTCCACCCGATAGGAATCCCTATTACCAATCTTACGCAATCGCCTACAAACCGAAGCAACCACCGAACCCTCTCCCCCAACTTCAGCTCCACCGAACTAACCCACTTACCTCGCCTTCGACATCTTTACCACAAAACCATCTCTAGCTACATCAGTCGAAATCAAACGTCTGCGACTCAATGCAAAGATCTTTCTTCCGCTCTTTAAACTTGTTCAAGTTACTTAATCAAGATTCAAATTCTAATACAAATTGAGGGTCAATAGCAAGACATTGTACTGCTCATTTCCTCCAGATTTATCTGAAGAGCTGCATTATCCGCATTGGTACAGGATGCCAAGAATTATCAAACATTCTTGTTTCTTCAAGCTTCTCAAACCCTTATCAGTGTTTGAGCAAAGAGCCTCCCCCCCCCCTCCCCCCCCTCCCTTTCATTATTCTAAGGTAGATAAATTTACTAACCTCCCTTGCTTAAAATCCAGTGCTATGCATTCTATTTTAGTGATCCTTTATTGAAACTAAGATGTAAAAACCATATAGATGATAGCAAGATGTGTAGCTAAATGTTTTATACTAAATTAAATGGTTATGGATGCGTGGGAGTATGAACTGGTTGAGGCGAAAATTGGAGCCCTGGAGAATGGGATGGTTGATGTAGAGGGAAAATGGGAAAGGAACAATGTACCCATAAAACACGCACTCAAGGGTGTTTGATGAAAGTTTTGGCTATGAAAATAGAATAAACGCCCTAGAAATGGGTGAAGTTATGTGTTGATTTAAAGGCTGTATGGATTAAACCTAAGACTATGCAAACATGATTGGGATTTCCCAATTTGGTAATTAGAACATATGTTATATGTTCGTTTAAATCTCGATGTTTGAGAAAGGTCTGAAATGCTATATTGATGTTCTTTAAATCGTTTCATGTCAGTACGAAGTCCACCATTTCCTATGCACAAGCAAATTACGCATGAGACCGAGTTCTCTAAATACAATCAGTATGAAATTTTAAACTAAGACAAGGACAAGAGTGATTCCACAGGACAAGAATAAGATGTTTAGTACGATAAGAAAGACAAGACGATAGTATGCCCAGTCCAGTTCATAAGTACGGGGTATACAAAGGAATTATAGAAAAGTTTATACGGAAAAAGAAAAACTCAGTAAAAAAAAAATAATAAAATGTTTCACAAGAAGATGAAAGGATGTTAGGGTACTAGACAGGTACGGGCACTAAAATCTGTCCCAAGAAGTATGAGAGGATATTAGTATACTAATACCGGTTACAGGAATAGAATCTGTTCCAAGTAAAAGTAAAATTAAAAGCATGAAAAGGATACTAGTGTACTAAGGACCACGTACGGGCACTAGTACTGTTTCAAGACATGAAGAATTGAAAGTAGCTAGTGTACTAGAAAGCTATGGGCACTAGTATATGTCTCCAAGAAAAATGAACGAATGTTAAGAACTAAGCCAGGTACGGGCAGAACATTGTTTCCAACAAGTATGAGAGGATACTATTATACTAGACCAGGTTACGGGTACTATATCTGTCTCCATAACAAGAATAAGAAATATGAAAGGCTGTTTAGTCCCCTACGAAGGTACGGGTATATCATTGTTTCCATGAAAAACAAACTCACAAGAAACTTAAAAGCAAGTTCACAAGAAAATCACAAAGCAAGTTAACAAAGAAAATCACAAGCAGGTGACAAGAAACAAGGAGAAGATTTTTTTTTGGCTAAATATACTATACTAGGCGTAATAGATCTATCGAAAAGTAAGTACAAGATAAGTGATAGAGACATCTCATAAGATGCATAAGGACTCACAAGATCATAAGCTATTTGAAATACTTGTTGTTAACGATGAACTTAAAGTATGATCTATAGTTATGATTTAAAATTAATGCATTTGTTATATTGTTAATTTCCGCACTCTGATCATGCGTATGTACTTTCGATGAAATGCTATCCTGTAGACGTAGTAATGTATTGTAACCTGCTTTGTTATAGTATGTATATGTTGAGTATTCAATACTTAGCGAACTATCATTTCGATAGATCCCAGGTTGGTCTGTCGTGCCCTCCGGAGACAGGACCTGGTCGAGGAGGTTCATAGAGAGCATTTTGGAGCTTGCTCGGGATTATCATGCAGATGTTTGGGGTCGACATGTGGCCGTATGGTTGAGTTGAGTGTGAGCGAGACATGTAGTTGGGAATTTGTTTTGGGGATTTTCATGTAGGCTGATTGAGGATAACCAAGGTTTGAGACTTTGTTTACATATTGTAGTTTTTGTGCTTGTAGTCTAGTCTTGTATCTATGTTAACACTTGGAAGAACTTTTATATAGAAGAAATTTTCAAGTTCACTATTATCATGCCTTATATACTCTTTGCAGGATGGTTTGAAGTATAGGTCCATGTTTCCAAATATCATAACTCCTAGGTGGGTATTTTAGGGCATGACAATTATAGACTATATATTCTGGATAACTTTTTTTTTATAAATGGGAAGGGTAATTACGTCCAAGTAAAGTTTTGCTAATCTTCCTATACTTTATTAGTAAGAATGATATATGTGTTGTGATGTGCATATTATTTAATCTTATATTACATGAAATCATTTAATCCATTGAAATGTTTAGGAAAAACAGACATATACAAACCGCCGAAATATACAAGGAACATATACACCATAACGACTAATGTCATGAAATCATATAACTAAATCAATATAGCTCAAGCAATTTCCGCAAAAACTAGATTGAACAAATTTTCCTACGTATTTTCGCTGACCTTAGCATCATGCAGTTTATGTCCCTTGTAAGAGAACCAAGGATAGAATGTTTTGACATTGACAGAATCAGGAAGTTCAAAAAGATATTGTGAATGTTTGCGAAATACAGAAGAATGAGAATCCAAAAGTAACCAACTCACGAGCATGTGATAATAAAGGACAAAAGTTCCTCGTTGCACTGAATTGCCAGAGTAAAATGTAAGCCCGATGTATTGAGGAGAGGTTGGTCAACCACATTATTTTCAGCCAGCTGTTTCCAACAACAACTTCATACCCAGCCTCCAGTTATATAAACGCTCCAAGTCCTGGAGAAAACATCGGCTAGAAGATTATTAAAATAAAGCTGCCCTTCCTGAGTTGATCGATGCCAGCTTTTAACTCCATGACTCCGAAAATGGTTCTTTCTTCCTCGGAGGCGAACAGTAATAAATTTTTCAAGATTTGAAAGAGCTGCAAGTCTTGCAGCCTCAGCTACCTCTCTTTCCTTGGTAGTTGTGCAAGTGCATCATCTGCCTTGCTAGCTCCTATGGAGACATCGGTTCTTCTTGAACGTCATTCAACTCTGCAACGAGTAGGTCTGCTGCTCTTCTGGATTTCATTGCTTCATGTTTTGAAGAAGTTACAAGCTGCATGTAAATCATTGCACAATGTCCCAATTCCTTCCACATTTGGATTGGATTGTTCAGATCAAATTCACTGCAACATTGATGCCATGCTAAAGTTTGTAATAAACATACTCAAGGTCTGTTCACTCTCCTGCAATTTTTGCTCAGACTCTGTCGAGCGATTCCTTGGAAACAAACTCTCGGATCTAAGGTTTCTACCTTCTGTTGGAAGATGGATAAGTCCTTGATCTTCTGTTCATACTGAACAAGTGCACTCTCCCGGCGGTAAGCTCACTCGTTAAGTATTAGACTCACCTCGCATTCAGCACTTTCTCGGCTGTTAAGCTCACTCTTTATGCTGTTCCACCTCACTATTCATCTCTCCGATGGTTTGTTTCAAACACTGTCCGCGTGAAACCAACCCCTTCCCTTTATAACTGCCACGTTTAATTTTTCTCAAAACTCGTAGAAGAGACTTCTGCTCTCCTGCTTAAGTCTCTCTTGCAAATATCCTTTTGTCTACCTAATGCTTCAACTTCAGAAACCAAAAATTGATGCTTCTCCAAAATTCATCCCTCTCTGCTTCACATGAGGCAAATTACCCAATGCCTCCTCAGCTCTTCCTCACACCTTGCTGGATCTCCTTGGATCCAGTGCATCTTCACTTCTCTGCTCATCAAGCATCATATCAGCTTCTTTTGTAGCGTGTTCCTTCATGCGTCTCTAAACATAGGTTTCCCTAAAGAAAGGCCGTGTAATTTTCTATAAGCTTCCTCAGTAAACTTCAAGACGCTCACTAGTTTCTATCACCAGAAACCGTTCTAATCTTGTGTACCAGGATCCTGCAACGCATCATAACCAAAACCTGCAATCTCTTAATCACCTCAATGTGGTGATTTATCTCAAGCTTCTCAGCTAATTTCCCTTGCAAAGCAGTAACTTCATTCAGCAGTTATCTTTCTCAAGTCATAGTAGATTTGTTCAATGATAGTTTTTCATTTTCACGAGTGAGATTCTCCAGACTTTCAGAGAGATGCTCTCTTTCCTGGATAACTGCTTGAAGAGATGCCTCAAGGTCATGTATTTTCCTTTGTGACTCTTCCAGATCAGCCGTGAGTGACCACAATAAGTTTCTAAGTTATCAGTTTTATATTGGAGAGAATCTCTGTCATGGTGAGCTCAGAGAGTGCATTTCCTAACCACTCGATCCTATCTTCTGGCTCCATGGATCGCAACTGCAAAGGCATATTTATCCTGTCCAAGACCTCTTCCCACCTCTGTACAAGGTTGTTCCTCTCCATCAACGATTGTTCCAGCATCTCATTTTGCTCAGCCAGCCATAGAACTTACTTTGGAGCTCTTCATATTTTCTTCTCAATTCATCCCCTGTATTCGAGTTCTGCTGTACATCTTCTTTCCAGGCATCCATAACCACAAAACCAGCATCAGAGTAGGATCCTCCTCCACCAGAACTTTTCTGATCCCAATCAGTCAGAGGCAAAGTGTTCCCAGCTACTGATCTTGCTAACCACTCGATCTTTTCAATTATATCTCTGGAATGAAAGTGCTCTGGTAGCTCTAGGTCTTCAGAATCTCTTCTATCCTCTGAAGAACAGAATCTTTAAGAAGGAAAGATTCTCTTAGTGCAGTGGCCGAGTTCCGAATGTAAGAAAGCTCAGATTCTAGAGCTTCAACACGTTCACCTGCCTCTGAATAAGCTTTAAGTTTTGTTTCAAACCTCACGAAGCCTGGCATCTTTCATTTGTAACTCCTGCGAGCACCTATCTAGTTCACTGGATGTCTCTGCCAGGGAGTGCTTGAGATTGTCTCGCTGCACAATCAAACCTTTCCCCTTGGCAACAGCTATACTAAGCTTCTCCCTGGCAGAAGATACCCTCTGCTCTGACTGCTCAAGTTCAGCTACTTTTGCACGTAATTCAATACGAATAGCTTCGAGGGCATCCTCCACCTTAGATAAACTTCCCTTGAGAATGCAGATTTCATCTTCCTGTTGAAGATTCAAAGAGCTTAACTCATGCATCTTTCCTGCAATTCACTCAGTTCCATCATTTTATATCCAAACTCTTCTCTAGACAAGGTGACCTGCTCACTAGCTTCTATGTATTTCTGAATAAGAAAAGTGATTGACGACTCAAGACGAGAAACCAGTGGCTTATTCTGAGTCAATCTCCATGTCCTCCGGCTTAACTATGCGCTCAACATCTTCGACCAACTTAAGAATGGCTCTTGAATCAAGACATCTTTTGTTCAGTTCCTCAACATCTTGTTTTCTGTTTATCAGCTCTGACACGAGTTCATTATTCACATATTCCAGTCGCAGCTTCTCACCCAGCAACTTGCCCAATTGTTCAATGAGGGTTTCATAGTTACGGGGCTGTAGAAGATCATGCAATCTGTCACCTTCCCCATTCATCTCACTTCCTTCTGCATATCCATTTGAGTCATTTAAGAGCTTTCTAAGGCCACCATACATCTTAACCAATAACCCAACAGCCAATTCATTCTCTGCATGCAAGTCGGAGAATTTCTCATTTAGTTCCTTATATGAACAACTGATTGCTTCGTGGTCTGTGTAAGCTGTTTCAAGTTTCCCATGCAGATCCTCATCAATTTGGTTGCATCATTGACTGAAGCAGAAACACGGCAACTAAGATCTGAGGTATCAAAAGGTTCCGTTGACCTGGAGGTAAACAGTTTAGCAATAGATGAGTCAAGCTTCTCAACTGTCTCAACAATTGTAGCAACAGTAGAACCCCATTCCTGCTCGAGTGTAGAAGCCTTTTCACCAGCTTCCTTCTGCAGATTTTCTAATTGAGTAATTATCGTGGCGGCCATCACATCTGAACTTTGCTGTATTTCATAAAACTGATACTGCAGTTCGCCAATTCTTGATTGATAATCAGCAAGATTGTTAACAAGCTCACTGTTTCTCACTTCAAGATTGATGGCTTGTTGCTTTGAAGCTTCATATAGAACCTTGAACTCATTGTTCTTAGCTTCAAAATTGCTGGCTTGCTGCTTCATAGCATCATACAGAACCTCGAGCTCCTTGTTCTTTGCTTCCAGATCTCTAATATGTTGCTTTGAAGCTTCACATTGGTCCCCAAACTCCCTAAGAGCCACATGAGAAAGCTTTCTACTATCATGCTCTTCCCTGAACAGTTCATCGGACTTCTCAGCATCCCAGTACAACTCCTTCAGCACAGCTCTCAGATAGCTTGTCTGCTCCTCTGCTAACTTAAATTGATCTGCTGCTGATCGTTCTTCAATCAAAGGCATCTCCTCTGACTCTGTGTCATCATGATGAACCTTGGACTCAAAGGCTTGAATCAGTTTAGATACCCCAGAACCAGCCACTTTACTAGCTGCCCTACTTAAGGATTCTGAATGAGAGTGCATCCCTTTGATTGCCATTTCAAGTTTCTGCATTATTATCTCGGCCTCCTCCAAGTGGCCCTTCAAGACTTTAAATCCAACAGAATCATCAGAAACCTCCCCCTCAAGCTGCTGATGTGGCGACCCTTCTGCAAGGCCAAGGGATAAGGATTTACCCACCGCAACCTCACAATTGTGTTTCCCAGAACTTCGATGAGAACCATCATCATCAGTTTCACAAACTGTGTTTGAGACATCAAAACCTTCTAGTTGATTGCTAGCTTCCACTTGAGAAGATAATTGGGTATGGCTGTTATCAATCTCTTTTACCTTAGCTTTATGTATATCTAGGCTGCTGGAAAGAAAAATATTTTCCTCGGTGAGTTGTTCAAGGCGCAAAATTACTTCTTTTAGTTCAACCTCAAGCTGCATGTGTTTACCATGTTCCGTAGCTAACCGCACTTGATGTTCAACAAGTACGGATGAAAATTTCATGTTCTCATTGACAAAATACTCTTTCTCCTCCTCAAGTTTCTTTCTCTCCTCTGTCACCAAACTGAGACTCCCATTTAAGCTGGCATTTTCCATTTGTAGAGTTGCCGCTAAGCCCCTGCAGTCAGCCAATTCAGTTGACAGGCTTGTCAACTCCTTGTGTGAATTTTCTAGTTTACTCTGCGACTCATAAGCCCTAGCAGTAAATTCTTCAATATCTTTCCTTGAAGAAAGAAATTGATTCTGGAGCTCTTCCCTCCCAGCAGCTACAGCCTGGAGTTCGGATCTACATTGTACAAGCTCTTCACTAAGGCTTGTATTTCTTTCCCGGGTTTCTTTGAGTAAAGCATTGAGCTTGGAAACTTCATCGACCAACTGATGATCAAGCCGATCAAACTCCATTTGTAGCTTGGCCTGTTCAGTAAGTTGCACGTGGAGGAAATCTTTTGCAACACTTGTGAAGTAGAGTTGTTCTTTAAGACTCTCCAAAATATCAAGGCAACCATATTCTGGCATAATCAAACAACCCATATCCCTTAATTCACCCTTAGAAGCTAATTCTCTTGACTTGAGTAGAAACCTAACTTCCTCTTCTTCAAGCCCCCTTACTATTTCTGCAAGCTGATAGAGGTCAACTGAGCCCACGTCTGTACCAAGAGGAAAAGTTCGTCCTTCATATGAACTCTCCTTTTTTGCTTCAAGAGGATTAATACTGCTCCTACTCTCAACTAAAACAGACCCCTCGGGTAAATATTGTTGTTTATACACTTCATCAACTGTCTTATTCTGCTCCGTATTTGCTTGAACCCCTCCTTTCCATTCCGTCCCTAGATCACAGGAGAGAGAGAGGATTTCCAGATTTCCTTCATTAGATGAACCTGACATTCCATCTTCCCTCTGCGGATCTGACATCATTCCGGGATCAATGGCTGGTCCTCCTTCTACCATGTGCATTTCCTCAGCAGAAACAAAAAGCCCATCTGCCTCGGGAGTTCCTTCTACCTCGTGGATTGCCCCAGCAGATACAGAAACACCATCCACCTCACTGATTCGTTTGCTTCATGTATTGCCTCCTTTGTGCCCCTCCCTTCTGGAGTTGCTCCTTGAAAGTTTTCAGCACTTTCTACATGCTCGGATAAAACAAGCCCTTCATCTCTTTCAAGCTCTGCATTCACAAGTCCAACTTCCAAGCTGTCCCCATCTTGCAAAAACCCATGACTTTCGTTGGTGCTTCCATCACATTGCTTCGAACCCGAACAGTCAGCGTCCTGCATTGCCCCTACCCAGCAACAAATGAGAATTCAATTACACATCAAATTCACACATTACTTACTCCTAATCTAATCAACTTATTCTGATTATATGAAGAAATATAGTGCACAACAAGACAAGGATTGACATAAAGGGAGAGCATAACCTAATTCCCTTACCTGATCTTCCTCAGCTTGAGTCAATGACATTTTGGAAATATCTTCTTGTGAAGGCAATAAGTCTTTCTCCTCCTCCATTTTAACTGGTGCAGCAACCCCTTCAGTGGTATACGTGGTAACAGGTGAGGCCAACAACTAACCTCTACTGCCGCATTATCATGTTCGAATTCTGGTTCCACCACCATTGTCATAGCCGAAGTCTCCGAATAATTAACATGCCCCACCTCATCATGAATGGTCTGGATGCTTTCCCCATCATCTACCACCCCTAAAAGCATCGGGACTGAAGAATCGATAACATGTTCACTGTCAGCACCGAGGACCGAAACAGCATCACCCTCCCCTGAATCACCTGGTGCCAACTGAGCATCACTGTCCGGTAAGATATCCCCCCTGCTCGATTCTGCTGCAATGGGTGGAACCAACGGATCCAATGCCGACATTTCAGTATCAGGGGCAGCTAAATTCACCATGGAATGCGATTCGGATGAATGAACAGATCCCGCATCAGCACCGAGAGGCGATGCAGTTTCTCCTTCATCTGCCTTTGGCGATGCCATCGATTTGAGAGCATCAGGTGCCAGGTCAGCATGGACCTCATTTTCAGAGTTACTAGTTTTATGAGAAGATTTTTCATGACTACTACTGCCTTTAGACTCCTTCTTCTTCTTAAATTGTTGAAGCTAATGGACATGAAAAAGGAAAAAGGGGGGAAATGAAATTAAACTCCAATTTGCCCTAATTTATAGAATCCGAAGACTAAAAAATCGAAATGAAAAAATCCTGAAAGGTTTCAAAGATGCAAAAATTTCAGATTCCATTAAGAACTAAAATTATAAGTAAATCAAACAAACTGACCTTTTTCCGGCCAGCAGCGAGCAGATCCGCCCTATTCTTATTCTTTTCCATCCGATCTATTCAGATTTGAATTCGTCAATCCAGAAATCGACGAGGAGCCTCCCTCACCATCAAATCGACGCTCTTAAACATTCAGAAGAAAATCCTTTAAAATTTAAAATTTAAAAAAAAAATTAACTATGTTGATAATCTTCATGAACCGATTGCCCTAATTCTCGAACACTCAGAACAAGAATGAGAAATTTAATAAATAAGAGAAGAAAAAAGTTTCATTGAGAAGAGAAAGATTACCTTGATTCGAGACAGATAAAGGGAGAGAAGGCCAGATCGTCGTCGTCTTTGTTACTCTTGGGTTTGTTGTGTCGGTTGAATCCTTCTCTCTGGGAAGGGTTTTTTTTTTTTCGGCTTTCTTAGATCTAACGCAAGCTTCGTTTCGTTTTTTCTCTCCAGGATTGCTAACCATACTCTCTCACAATTCAAAATATTTATTTATGAACTTTCACCATCATTTTTTATTTTATAAAATGACAAATTTTATTGTCAATCCACCCGTTACAAAAATCAAAATATATGTTTTATTACTCACATAAGGGTGGGAGTATAAAAAGAGAGTAGGCTTATCATTTCTTTTCTTTTTCAAAAATAGGAAATAAATAAATTATTTGAAAAATCATAAGCTTATATAAGATGGCCCAAAGAGTATACTTTCTACAATAAAATGCAAAAAAATTCACTTCTATTGTTATGTATTATTCCAAACAAATTTGAATAATATTTTATTATTCGTTTATTTAGTACTAGTAGGCAACATATGCGATGCACGTGAGAGAGAGGGAAAGGGAAGAGAGATTGGGAAGAGAGACTCTAGTGAGAGAATTTTAAAATTTTTCGTTTTAAAATTTTAACTTAAAAAGGTGGAATAGTGGGTTGAAACTACCTTATAGCACATATCCCTATTTTTTCCTTCAAAAAGTAGTTACAACATAGAGAGGGTGTGCCTCTTCGTTGAAAGACTAAGGGGAGGGAGCATGAGAGAAGATAAGGATAAGGATTTGAGAGAATCGTGGAGATATTGAGGGATTATTGTTAGTTGTAGTTAATATTACGTCAATATCTCTACTAACTCTTCTCATGTAAAATAAGATAACATAATATCTTAACATTTTTTATATAGAGTTATGGACAAAATAGGAAAAATATAAATAAATTCACTCTTACTAACTATAAGATACCATAGAATTGGGACTTATTAGGAATATTAAAAATAAATAAACCAACTTTTTAACCCCGCTTCTTGAAAGACATGAATATAAAAAAAAATTTAAAAACTTTTTTAATTCAAACTTGATTTTGATTTTATCAAAATCTTCTAAAGGGTCATCTTATGATCATATTAAATCATGGTGTAAGAAATCATACTTATAAAGTTCTTTAAATGTAAAGCCTTCTGTCGATTCACATGAACCTTCTTTGAATCTCCAATAGAAGCTAATGGCCATTCCGATCAATGTTCTTTAATCTTTTATTATTTTCTTGATTCAAAAACATTTCTTAATCAATAAAGATTCAATTTTAATGTAGAAAAAATCAATCTTGATTATCAAAGAACTATTCTTGATAATTGTTCTTGATCTTCTTCAAGATCAACAACTCAAACCAAAAGAAGGAATATGAGAGGGTTGGTCGTACAACCCAAGAGGGAGAGAAAGAAAAACGTGGGAGAGAGAGGGAGACCTTCATTGTTGACGTTCCACTATGAGGGTCCTTTTATAGACTCCACTTTTAGCTATCTTATAGCTCAAGTCAAACTCCTCTTTCTAAATTTTAATCTAATTAAAACTCTCTTTAATTTTTTAATGATAATCCTAATCCAATTAGAATTTAATCAAAATAGAAACCAACATTATTTATTCCCTATTTAATAGGAAACAATTATTAACAAACTAATCCATTAGGAAAATAATTAGTAATAGACTAATCTATTCCATAGGAAATAAGAAAACAATTAGTAGCAAACTAATCCATTCCCTATTTAATAGGAAACAATTAGTAACAAACTAATTCAGTCTCTATTTAATAGGAAATCATTAATTAATAACCAACTAATCTATTCCCTACTTTGTAGGGAATAATTAATTAGATAATGTAGCAATGAAGTGGGCATCCCATCCTAGGTGGGCCCTGTCGTGACCCAAAACTCACCCTAGAAGTTAGAGTGAATCTTGGACAACTTATCATGACCTACACGACATGCTTGACAAACCATCCTGCAAAACACACGAGACATATACAATAAGGGACAAAATAGCGGAAGCATAAACTATCATGGCACAGCGGAAGTCTAACCAAAGCATCAATGTATATGCTTGTTCCCAGTTGTTGTACAAAAGTGTAAACAAAAGAAAGATGCAGACATGCCCACCAAAATACATGGGTATATAATCTCTCGTTCTCACTCACACTCTCTTAGAATCTAGCACTTAATAGTAACCATCTATATGAGGCTCCTCAGTAGGGACCTCCTCGAAGCACTCATTTTCCTCTCATGGATCGGGAGCACATATGTCAAAAGGAGCGATCGCTCCACTAACACCTGCCGACATCAAATGTATGGCTGAGTATTGAAACACTCAGCGGGTACCAAATACTAACCAACAGTCATAGCAACATAATAATGAAAATAAAGCAGAAGCAGTTCATATCATAACAGGAAGGTAAACAGTTTATATTTCATACTTGCATCACATCAAAGCCGAGAAAACTCTTGAAATCATCGTGTGCTTAACTTGACTTGAAATATTCTTTTCGTGCTTGAAAACTTGTCTTGTCATGTTATGTGTGTCATGTATGTCATGTTATGAAATTAAAATGCTCATACTTGCTTGCTTGGAATTTAAACATGCTCATGCGCTTGGGATGTTAGTGTCATTGAATAGCTTGAAAAGAGGGTAGTCTAAACCCCCTCTTTTTGAGATATGGAATATTCAACTTGAAGGAAGGGAAGTGTAAACCTCCCTCTTTTACGAAAATGCAATAAAGCAACTTGAAGGGAGGGAAGTGTAAACTCCCTCTTTTGCGAAAATGTAATAAAGTAAACATGCATACTTAGAGGCTCACTAACATCTTGCTTGACGTGTTTTTGTTCTTGTCAAAGCGAGGCAAAACATATCTTAAGATATGCCCTACTTCTATTTACCAACTCTTACGTTTGGCCTTCTCATGGTATTCGTGAATCGAGAATAAAACTCTTGTTCTTGAAAAACCCGATAAACTATATCATGCATGTTGTGCTCGTGAAGCTGTGTACATACTTTAGCTTGAAATTAAACGTGACATTGGAGATAATAATACATAAAATAACATTATTTCAACACATAAGAATATTCATGCCGTTATAGAAAAATGAGTAACACACTATCATAAAACCCTAGAAATTTCATATGCCTTAAATCATACTTTTCTTGATCAATGATTCATCCAATCCATCTATCATTCATGTGTGTTCATTATTGATGAAATACCATTCTCATTTCATTCATTACAACAACCATATGACATCCATTGCCCATCACATTCTCCATCTATTCATGATCATCTCATCACATTCTCATGCTTGAAATTTGAGAAAAACAATGAAGAAAAATGAGAAGAAGATGAACTAGAAGGGTAGCATAGGGTACCGACCTTAAAAAAATGAAGAAAACCCTTGAAAAATGTTGAGGAAGAACACTGCCGAGCTTGGAGAATGGACTCCACACATGTTTGAGCTTTAGATTGAGAAATCCAAGTTTTTGGGATGATCTAGGGTTCTCAAACCCTTGATCTTTCTCTCAAATGGAAAGAACCATTAGGAACCCTAGCCTTAAAATGCTCTAAGTGTTGTGAGTGGGGACCCAAGGCTCGAGCAAGCCTTAAAGGCAAGGGTGGGATGGCCAAAAGACCGGAAATGCCCTTAATGAAATCTCTGCAAAACGTGAAAGACCGAGCGATCGGTGGTCAGGACCGAGCGATCGGTCGCCTACCGAGCGATCGCTAGCGATCGGTCTTCTGCAATTTTTGACACTAAGTCCATTTTCCACTCAATCCCACTACTTAGACTTATCCCACTTTTATTCTAGTCCTCTAGGAACACGCCTAGGACCTTTCCAAGGTTATGACATATTATTAAATATTTTATAACATTCTTGCAAAATTCACAAAGGTTTCCAAATTCTCATTTCATGGAAAATAGAGATTACAAAGGCTTCATGCCTTGACATGTATTCCAAGACATATACAAAAGTTTTGGGGTTCTACAGGCCCCACAAATCTCACACCCCTTTTTGAGGTCTAACCTCTTATGTTATCACCTTTTGATCTTTATCAAAAGCCCATATGAGTCCTACCCATTTGGTTAATCACACCTTATGTGTTTTCACCTATAAGAGTTTCATTACACCATATAGTGAATTACATGGAGAAATTAATTAATTTAATTCTAAATTAAATTAAAAGCCTTGAGAAGATCCTAGTGTGTGTGATCTAAAGGGATCTTCTATTTCTGGTTATGGGATGAAGTGCTTCATCGACTTTAAGGTGTAACCTTGTTGTTAAGAAACACTTTCCAATAATTCCTTTAGGATCATAGAATGTTATCTAAGTCCTTGTACTTCCACTAATTACAATAATGTTCATTAACACATTGTGATCAACCTCTAGAAATTAGAGAAGTGCTAGTAATATCTCACAATATATTTATAAATAAATCATTTTACAATCTGATATCACTTATAAGCTTTCGGGATTGGAACAAGTCCACTGCCTAGTCCCTATCTTATGAATAGAACTTTTTCTCATGAATACTATATCATTGAACTGAACTTCCAAAATACTTTCGAAAAAACATTAGAAAAGAACCAACATTTACATATAATTTTTTATATTGAAAATATCAACTTCAATAAAGATCATTATATCGAAAAACACCAGTATTTGATTTTGAGTTTGGTTCAACAAGTATCATCTTGATATCATTATCTCCAATTAAGGAATAGTGGATTCCTTATTGGGTGTTTAAATACTTCTCCAAATGTTGTATACATGACCCAACATACCCGGAGTTAAGTCCTGTGTATTGGACATTGTCGATTGACACATCAAAGCATATAGACAGATGTTTGAGAATATATTAACCTCTCAGGTCTAAGGATAATTTGTCGAATTGATAACCCTAATACAATCTGACAGTGTATTCTATGGGTATCCACTTGTGACCCTATTCAGTATTATGTACTTATTACATATATTCACATGTTAGTCAAGAGTTAACATTCTCTGTGAATGAGATTCATCACACTATCTTATACAACTACACATGTGCAAGTCATGATCAAATACGGCACCCAACTAGTACTCTAGAGGCTTCGAACAATATTAGGTTTACAAGGAATTGGAAAATTATATCTCTTCGCAACCTTTGCATGATTTTCCTACAATGTTACCTATGAAGCTTTATGTCATCATAAAATTTGATAGTAATTATTATAAATACTCTTTATAGTTGGTTGTGTGAATACAATGTTTCTCTAATAAACATAGAAAAGTCTTTTATTGTCTTTTGAGGGCATATATGTCCAACAATCTCTCACTTGCACTCTAAGCCAATTTGATGTAATGCCCATATTTTCAATGATGTTTCTCAAACACCAGTCGAGACATAATTTAATATAGGGGTCTGTCATGTCTACTTTACCACATCTATTGTAGTAATACAACGATAATAACACTTGTTACTCTTGTAGATTTATTATCAATAACCACAATCTTAAAAGACTAAAAAAAATGATATTATGCAACAATCATTTTCAGAAGTTAACTTGCTTGTGCTTTACCATTGTACAATGCTTCAGACTAATCTGACCAATATTTTATCATATCAATATGTGATGAGTATCCGGTCTAGTACAAGTATATTGTTTCATGATATCATATATCTAAGAAAAATACATTTCATTCTCTAAAGGTAGAAAACTCTTTTTTTGGAATCTTACTTGCACAAAAACATAATTGTTATTGAAAGAATAACAATATCATTTTCCTTTTGTCTCTAAACTATTTAAGACTAAGAAAACATGATGTCAACGTTTTTGTCATTCATTGCAAAATTGCTAGATCACATTTAAGAGAGAAGAATAATATTCTTACTTCATTCACAATGAATAGAATATTATCTTTGCATAGAGCCAGGAAAGTAATCATGCTCTCACTAACTAGTTTGTACACAAATGATACTTTCATTCTTAGTTTAAAATCTAACTTTTGATTACTTCATCGGAATAAAAGTTAGTCCAACTACAGATTTTGGGACCTGTGGGTTCTAGTGTACTATTTAGGTATTGTGAGAGTAGAGAGTTGATCTCTATCAATTCTCATAGTTATCAATCTATTAGGCTACTGATTTTAGAACAATTCTAGATTTAGTTTCTCTTTTAGGAAACTTGTATTCCTGTTTATAAATATCTTTTGTTGTCCAGGAATAGAGACTAAGTGTTTCTAATGCGAATCCCAAGCTCATCTTCTATCAAATCATATTCAATATTGTTCGATTTTAATAATACCATCATGTTATGATTTATTATGGGAATTATCTGAGATAAGATGTAATGAGAGTAACTTATTAAATTTCTATGAAGAGATACTCTTCTCAATCATGGAAGACTTACCTAGCTATTTCTTTATTTTATTACGGAATTCCTTAAACTTTTCAAAGAAGGTGAAATAAAGTTAGTTAGTTCTTAATGGAAGGTTCATATGACTATGATCATTCGTGTATATTAATACAATACAAGAAGACACATCTTTCTCTATGATAATTACTCATAGGACTAAGTTCATAAAGACTAAGGGATGTGCAAGATTACAATAGTAACAATATAAGAAATCTAATTTATACGAGTAATTGACACATATATAGTCTTTAAGAATAAAATACTATTTTGAGCTAGTTTTCATTAAAATATCCCAATGGTGACTATAACAACTATTGCTTTTGTCTCATTCCCAAGTAGAAGTTTTATCTACTCGGATTTCCCCTTCTCCTTAGCAAATATGCAACTATTGCACTTATGCAAGGTCATACCAAGCATTAGGAGCTAGAGGTTCCAATAATTTAAGTTGGAATCGATGAGTATATAAGTTGGACAATCCTTCCAAAGGTTTGTCCTATATCCAATGACTAACTGCTTCACTATGAAGTACATTCCTTATACTTTCCTTTCTTCTCAGAAGAAACCTTGTCCATACTACCAGAATATCTTTTCTTTGGAAAAACTTGGATTTCTTTCTGTTGCATAAATGCTCAGGATTTAGGGAATCTAATTCCTTTGAACATCTTTACAAGTAGCCTTGAACTCTTCATAAGGTTCTTAGCCATATACAACATGTGGGATTTCAGATAATCTGATTCCCTACTTGTTCAACATAACCATATTAAAGGACTCCAAGAGCTAGTTGAGGATTATATCATCTAATCCCATAAATTTATCTCAATTTATCTCAACACCAAGAATTGAGATTTATGAATTCTATGATCTCTATCATATTCTTTGTGACTAAGTTTCCTTAGTCAACTTGGTGTCCACTTGTCCTTTTATATAATAAGTTGCCTAACAGCTTTATTGTATTTTATAAATATCTCAAATGAGATTTAACATTAGTAGTGAGAACTTGGACAATTCTTTAGATAGTAAGCACAAACTTGAAATTTCTTTTAAATTCCAAACACTTTAAATTAGTCAAGAGATTCTCATTAAAGTCTTGGTAAGATAATTATAGAATGACATAACAATAAATAAAACATACATAATAATTCCATACATTATAATATCATTGGATTAGGATTTTTTAATCTTTGATGATATTGCTCATCATTCAGTCAAATTTCATAGATCCCTCAAGTCTATAAAATTAGAAAATATGCTACTTCATATTTCTGATGAGCATTGGGTGCCTTATAATACACATCCAATCTTTCATTTTTGGATAGTATTACACATGCATCACAAGGTAGATAGTAACTATCCATCATTTAAACATCTCATGCATAACTTATGTTAATCAGTGATTCCCAATTTTCTTGTGACCTCTAAGGATAACATCATTGTCACTGTTTTAGCCGTCATGTTCTTTGGTTAAGTGAAGCTCATCATTCTCGATTCATTATATGATCGAGTAGGGCTGTGCCCCCATTTTAGTTGACACTCCCTATCAAGCCATACACAAACTTATCTACTGTAGAAATAAGGCTCTAGGAGTTTAATTCAGACTGAGTTATGTCAAAACCTTTTGGCAAGACAAGATTCAGGCTAATTAATTTCTAGTCTTATTGATAATGGAAGACCATAGGGTAAATTATCCCGTAGAATAAATTAGTCCATTTAATTCACTTAATATTTTTATTGAGGGAAGACAAAATATTATGAACAAATTATACATCTCATGCATATATCATAAACATTCACAATGTATATCATTGAATCACATGTATAAAATGATATACAAAATCATTATATAATAATAATACAAAGTTTGATTAATTAGATCAAACTAATTCCAATGGACTCCCACTAGCCCTAGATATGAAATTTTCGTTAATAGGATTTATAAAAGAGTGATAAACTCCCAATAGCCCTACAGGGGTTTTAGCCATTAGGTTTTCACCATATGTTCGTAACCTACTCATCCCTATCTGCTTTAGGGTTAATGGAGGATAGTTTAATGATTCATCTCATTTTTCAACCTTTTATAGTGCTTAATGCATTTTCAGACACGATTATCATACAATCTTGTAAGTCAAAGTAACCTTTTATAGTGCTTAATGCCTTTACCAGACAAAGCCAAGATTTTACGTAAAAATATCTCTGCATGGTCACAAACTCTACGTCCAAAAGAGTACTAGTAATGTGTTGTGTCTAAATATAACCAATTTACAATTAAACACAACTTATTTGGAATGATATAATCTAATTATCTTAAATTCTCATAAAAATGATAATCACATTATCAAAGCTTCCGGGCTAAAAAAAATATTATTAATCATCACATGAACAATAATATATCAATATTTGCTAGCCCGAGGCCCTCGAGGGTAAATTAAACAATTTTAATTTAATATGCAAAAATGATTTCTCAAATCCTAAAAAGATTATAATAATGTGTTTTATTTAAACACAAACTTTTTATGTTTCAACAAAATACATAATGTGGGGTTTCATCCAATTATCCAAAATTTGCACAAAAACGATAACCATATTATCACAAGGGTTATGGACTTTTTTAAGCAACTAAAAACTATAACAAATCATCATATAAAATATATAATATAGTCACACAATAAGTCCACATGATCATGCTATCTTAGAAATTGTACAATTACTCTTGTAGAACACATTCCAAGACTTATTCTCCATGCGATCACCATTATCTTCAATCTTCAATTCAATTTCTCCATAGAAAAATCAGCAATTCCTAACACTAAAATTACATTATATTCAAAATAAGAAACCTTGAGAAACCACCCAAAATAGGGTGCTCAAGGAGAGTACAACCCATAAGAAGAAAGAGAAGAGAATAGAGAGAGAGAAAACATGATCATGGAACCCATCCTCCATTCAACAAGAATATATATTAACCATTCATCAACTATAAATAATAACATTGCATGAAAAATAACTTAGAAAGTTTATAACCTCAACAAGGGTTTTGCTAACCTTAGGGAAACTCTTTCCCATATGGTTAAGGTCACTATTAACATTTAATAGAAAAACCCTAAAACAATTAATAAAGCAAGCATGTCTAAAATGAGATCTTAGGGTTTTGGATTATCATTAAAAGAAAATTATTTTCCTTTAATGTTTGGGAAATCATTGAGATAAACAATTTCTCTAAGATTTTAATCTAACACTAAAATTCATCCTCACATTCCTCAATTGATAAACAAATAGAAAATACTATATTAAATTCATCTAGCTTAGAGATCTCATCCCTTTCATATTATTTTGATCCAATAACTATTAAAAGACTAAAATAAAAATCAGCAAATTGTTACTTTTTAATATTACCGTATATTGATTCCAAAATTAAATTCAAAATCAATAATAAATGAATTCAAAAATTTCCATCAGGGCCAACTAATTTAGGGATTATTTGATTTAACAATTAAAGAAAATAATATACTACACAATAGTATTAAATGTCCATAAAATAATTGATCTCTATCAATTAAAATTCACTTGAGATGCAACCCATTTTCTCAACCAATGACATTTACGTAATTATTTGATTAACAATTAATCAAATAAAAACTTATAAATACTATGTAGGCGGTATTTCTGAGCACATGTAATCGATCCAAACCAACTAATAATTATGACATACTTCCCATAAACTTTTTAGGGGACTATAAAGGATATCATAATTAACATTTAATTAAATGATAGCCTGTGGACTCGAAACAGATAATTAAACAATTTAATTAAATGTTAGTCCATACTCTTGAATCAAATAATTAAATTATTTAATTAAATAGTAGCTCGTTAAACGATTTAATAGCATCCCATGCTATCAAATCAAATATGAAATTAAGGAAAAATATGAAAGCCTTTTGAAAAATTAATTTAGAAAACTCATTTTCCTATTTTAGATTTTCGATTGAGGTTTTGACCTTCAAAATGATTTATTATGGAAAAACGTTATTCACGAAAGTTGTAGATCTTTTCGACGGCTTTGAAAAGGTATACTTATGGACCAAAATCGGACTATCGGTCATTGAGTTATGATCCAAATACTGAAATTGTATTGATTCTCATAATCAAATACAAATTCGAAAATCCATGAATCAAATCAAATCGAAATAAACTTTAATCTTCAAGAACGCTTTAGCAAGAGGTGTCAAACACCATGGGATTTATTAATTAAAATTTAATAAATAAAAACCCATTAATATGTACTGGCAGAAGTCTCTATAAGTATCTAATTGATTTTAATCAAATGGAAAACATGCAATAACACCATAAAATTAAGAGATCATAAGGTAGGCTCTGATACCAATGAAAGACATGAATATATAAAATTTTGAAATACCTTTTTAATTTAAACTTGATTTTGATCTAATTAAAATCTTCCCAAGGGTCATTTTATGATTTTATTAAATCATGGTGTGAGAAACCATACTTACGAAGCTCCTCAATTGTAAAGCCTCTTTTGAATCCACAAAGTAGGGAATAGATTAGTTGGTTACTAATTAATTAAATAATGTAACAATGAAGTGGGCGTCCCACCCTAGGTGGGCCTCACAAATCTCACGCCCCTTTTTGAGGTCTAACCTCTTATGTTGTCACCTTTTGATCTTTATCAAAATCTCATATAGGTCCTACCCATTTGGTTAATCACATCTTATGTGATTTCACCTATAAGAGCTTCACTATACCATATAGTGAATTACATGAAGAAATTAATTAATTTAATTCTAAATTAAATTAAAAGTCTTGAGAATGTCCTAGTGTGTGTGATCTAAAGGGATCTCCTATTGCCGGCTAGGAAACACTTTCCAATAATTCATTTAGGATCATAGAATGCTATCTAAGTTCATGAACTTCCACTAATCACAATAATGTCCATTAACACATTGTGATCAACGTCCAGAAATTAGAGAATTGTTAGTAAATACTATCTCACAATATATTTACAAATAAATCATTCCACAATCCGATATCTCTTATAAGCTTCCTGTAGAACCCCGGATCTTGATGGCCATGTACGATGAATGATATCAGGTATAAAAGCATTTAAGAATGTATTTATGGGATATGGGTGTATGGAATGAAGTAGGCAAGAGTATGGAATACTCTTGAGTATTGACAAGGGTTATGCCTTGGCATACCCTCGACTTTAAATAGCCCTAGCGTTCACACCGCTCGTCGGAATCAAGCGATTCTTGAATTTTTGGAAAGGTAATTGAACCCTCTTCGGGGTTCATGTTGATCACTTTTTTTAGTTTTGAGTTGGTGTTAAGTTAAAAGACCAATTTCTGAAGTCGGGTTGGTTAAAAATCTGGACTGACGAAACCCAATTTCGGATCAGTCAGGTTTAGGAGTAAAATGGTCTAAGAAAAAAGAAGAATTGGAAGTTATGAAAAACATAAGAGTTGTTCTTCTTCAAAAGACGAATCAAACGCAAGTTAAATCGTCAAAATGGGACAAGCGAGTCAAAAGTTATGGCCGAATTACAAAAACGCAAAAATGCTGAAACTTTCTGCAAAAGTTGCGATCGATCGTAGGGACCCTACGAACGATCGTAGAGGCGCTACGAACGATCGTAGAATTGCTACGATCGATCGTAAAGCCCCAGAAATGCTGGAAACTCTCGGGTGAAACTACGATTGATCGTAGGAAGCTACGATCGATCGTAGAAAGCTACGATCGATCGTAAATCGCTACGAACGATCGTTGATACACGATTTTACTTTCCTTAATGCGATTTTTGGGGGTTTTCACCCATTTGCCTATAAATATGAGATCAATTAGAGGGTTTTGGTTTACCCTAAACCAAAAAGGAGTTCTTAGAAAGAGGAGGAGAATCTCTTTGAGATTATCAAGGGGGTTTTTGGATTTGCATCAAGAAGAGCATAAATCAAGGGTTTGATCTTCCCCAAATCAAAGCTTGGGTCCTTCCTCAATCAAGCGGGGATCCAACTCAAGGGTTTTTCTCCAACCTAGGAAGTGATTTACAGGTAAGTACCTCTACCATCTAACTTTGCTATGATCTCAATATTGAAATGAGAATGAAATCATGATTGGAATCTATTACTCCACCATGTTATGATGCAAATGGGAGATAGATGATTTTGGGTAAACAAGGGTTATAATTTGGGGGTTTTTCAAAAAGAGGGATGAATGTGGCTATGCTTGCAAGTAAATGACATTACCTTTAAATAAACCATGATTTTAAATTGTAATATGATGGAATAGGCTTAAAAGCCATGGTTTTGATGATGCAATGCAATGAGTGAACATATGCTATGTTTCTAGAATTCTTCAAGTACGCTATAATGAAAACATGTTTTGTATGAGATCATATGAATTGTTAAGGCTTTCCCTATGTACATGATGATGCTCACAAGCACTCCAAGCACTCTATGCTTTACATGACGAGATTTTTACAAGCTACCAATAATTCATAAGAACTAATAAGCTACTAAGAACTCATAAGAACTCATAAACTATTACGAATTCATAAGAACTCATAAGCTACGAAGCATCCATAAGTACTCAGAAGAACTCTCACAAGTAAAGGGAATGTCAAGGAGGTTGGTAGCCCAGGGTAATGCGGGTGCTAACCTCTGGCTCACAAAAATATCTCATAAGAAAGCTCACAAGTAAAGGGAATGTCAAGGAGGTTGGTAGCCTAGGGTAATGCGAGTGCTAACCTCTGGCTCACAAGAATATCTCATAAGAAAGCTCACAAGTAAAGGGAATGTCAAGGAGGTTGGTAGCCCAGGGTAATGCGGGTGCTAACCTCTGGCTCACAAGAATATCTCATAAGAAAGCTCACAAGTACATGGAATGTCAAGGAGGTTGGTAGCCCAGGGTTGTGCGGGTGCTAACCTCTTGCTCACAAGATACTCACAAGAACTCATAAGCTCACAAGAAACTCACGAGAACTCATACGCTCACAAGGAACCTCACAAGACTTCATAAGTCTCATAAAGAACTAATAAGAAATCGTAAGCTCATAAGGACTCATCAGAACTTACAAGAACTTACAAGAACTATGAAAAGTGTTCTATTTTCTACGAAAGATAAGATTTGACAAATGAATGCCTATGTTGTTTTAAGCATGAATTATGAACTGAATTCTTTTAAAAGTACTCGCATGTGATATTATTGTGATATAACATTGTTAGCTAGTAGTAGGTATACGCTGAGTGTTCCATGCTCAGCCGTACATCTCATGTCGGCAGGTCGGTTCGCCATCCCCAACCCGGAGCCATGGGTTGAAGAAGAATACGAGGAAGAGAAGGAATCTCCTATCCCGATGCAGTCGTAGGCGGATAGAGATCCGGACGTGTGGCCCTATTTGGACTACTGTTAGAGAGAGAGGGACTGTGAGGTTTATTTTGTATTTTGATAGGTGGGCATGTCCACCTTTATCTGATATATTTTGTATAGAACTTGGAATACAGATTTTGTATAGAAAAGAAATTTTTGGGTTACGCTTCCGCACATGATTAAGCTTCCGCATTTCTTTATGCTTCCATTATATATTGCCTTGTGTATTTTAACAGGATGGTTTGCCAGGTTAAGTATAGTCACACCTAAATTATCCCTTAACTCCTAGGGGGTATTTTGGGGCGCGACAGAGGTGGTATCAGAGCCTAGGCATTAGATTCCCTAGGGTCATTTAGTACTCGATACCACGATCAACACAAGGTATTAGGATTTAGGGAAAAGCCGTATTCCAAGTATAGACTAATCCTTAGTCTTAGTCCATAACCGGTTGGAATCCAACCGAACTTAGTATTCTACACTAGGATCACAAATTGTATGCTTATAAATTGCAATGTATACCCTGATGTATTACTATTATATGCCTTATGAATGAAGAATGAGCTTGAAGTTATGATCAAAATGAAGTTGGTTTCCAAGTTAAACTCATGTTTTGCTATTGTTCTCAGGACCCAGTCATGAGACGTAGCTCACGGGGTCGTGGACACCATACCAGGAGTAGTGGATCATCCCCTCCTCCATCGGGCGATGCACGACCCGAGTTTGCTCAGGCCCTTGCATCCATAGCAGAGACCTTGGCGATGCTAGCAGCCAGGCCTGCTGCTGCCACCACTCCTACGCCTACACATACTCCTGTCCATCACACCGCAGGACTTGAGGCATTTAGGAGACTGCATCCTCCTACCTTCATCGGCACCACTAATCCTATGGTCGCAGAAGCATGGATCATGCAAATGGAGAAGATATTCAGAGCACTCCGCTGTACTGATGAGCAGCGTGTCGACTGGGCCACCTTCGTGATGGAAGGTGCGGCCGAGCATTGGTGGAGGGCTACACTGAGGCAGAGGGATGCCTCTAGAGCAGGGGAGCCATGGTCATGGGGGGAATTCTTGGATGTCTTCTACAAACAGTACTTCCCCATGGCTGTCAGAGAATAGAAGGAGGTGGAGTTTCTCACCTTAGTACAGGGAGATATGTCGGTGGCAGATTACGAGGCCACATTCGTGGAGTTGCCCGATTCGCACCACAACTGATTTCTTCGGAAAATATGCGAGTCAGAAAGTTTGAGAGGGGATTGAAGGACTCCATTCGCGACCGAGTCTCGATGTTCCAGGTGAGCACCTGGGGAGAGGTAGTGAGCAAAGCAAAGCTTGCTGAGAAGAATTCAGAAGAATTCTTCAAGAGGAGAGAGATGACTCGAGACCAGTCTAGTAGTGCGGGGCCACCGGGGAAGAGGGCTAGGACAGCCCTATATCAGGCAGCCAGGCCGATGCAGTCACAGAGGCCTCCCTTGGTACCACAGGCGTCTCGCCCAACTGCTACACAAGCACCTCGCCCCACCTTTTCACAAGCCACTCGATATGTGCCGCCCACATCCTCATTGTCTTTTGAGGATTGTTCTTATTGTGGCCGGAGACACAAGGCCGGAGAATGTCGTAAACTTTCGGGTGGGTGTTTTCACTGTGGAGATGTGAATCACATGATCAGGGATTGCCCTCGTAGGCAGCTACAGCCCGCCCAGCCTCAGGGGAGCAGGCCCCCAGTTCGACAGACTTCTCAGCAGGGGTCTTCACAGGCTTCCGCATCCAAACCTGCACGGCCCACACAGACCACACAGCAGCCTCGCAAGGCGAACCAGGGCCGGGTCTTTGCCTTATCGGAACGGGACGCACGTGCATCCGATGATGTCGTGCAAGGTACGCTAGGACGCTCAAGTTTTAAATATTTTTATGCATACTAATACATGATGTGTTGCTTGTGTATAAAATATACTACTTATACACGATATGTATGTTCTTGCGTGAAATCTATTGACGTGAACTAATTAATCACACATGCACCTTATTAGTGAATGAATGCCTAGCTCGAGTGTTGATCGACACAGGATCCACTCATTCTTTTGTATCGCCTAGCTTTGCGGAGGGTTTTCCATCCGAGTCTAGTCAGTTGGAGCAGGAGTTAACTGTTTCAACTCCGCTGGGCAAGTCAGTTGATACAGACAGAATATACAAGGATTGCGTAGTTCAAGTGGGGAAGAATGGGTTATTGGCTGACCTCATTGTTCTGGATTTCCAAGACTTGGAATTTGATGTCATTCTCGGGATGGATTGACTAGCTGCACACCACGAGCATGTGGCTTGTTTTGAGAAAATGGTGAAGTTTAAGCCAGAGGGTGTTAAGCCATTTCACTTTCGTGGATTACGAAGAAGAGATATAGCCCGTCTAGCGGCCCTAAGTCTGGAAAATCCAGAAGCACGAGACTCCTCAGCCATACCGGTTGTGAGTGAGTATTTAGATGTATTTCCCGAGGACTTGCCGGGATTGCCTCCAGATAGGGAGATGGAGTTTGCAATAGAGCTTGCTCCGGGAATGGCTCCAATTTCTAAGGCCCCTTATAGAATGGCTCCAATTGAACTGAAAGAATTGAAGGAGCAAATCGAAGAGTTACAACGACTTGGCTTCATCCGACCAAGTGTTTCACCGTGGGGAGCACCAGTACTCTTCGTGAAGAAGAAGGATGGGTCGATGAGGATCTGCATCGACTATAGACAGTTGAACAAGGTTACGATTAAAAATCGTTATCCATTACCACGGATAGACGATTTGTTCGACCAACTGAAAGGAGAAAGGTTCTTCTCAAAGATTGATTTGCGATCCGGCTATCATCAGTTGAAGATCAGGACCGAGGATGTGCCAAAGACTGCTTTTAGGACTCGGTACGGGCACTACGAGTTCCTAGTTATGCCTTTTGGCCTAACGAATGCACCGGCGGCATTCATGGATTTGATGAACCGGGTGTTCAAGCCTTGTCTCGATACATGTGTATGTCTTTGTCGATGATATCTTAGTGTATTCCCCGACACGGGAGGATCATGATCGAGACCTTCGCCTTACACTTGAGACCCTTCGAGAGCATAGACTGTATGCCAAGTTGAGTAAGTGCGAATTTTGGTTGGAGAAAGTGGCGTTCCTTGGCCACGTGGTATCTGCAGAGGGTATTTCAGTGGACCCAGCAAAGATAGAAGCGGTGATGAAATGGGAGAGACCCAGAAGTGTTACCGAGATACGCAGCTTCCTCGGTTTGGCAGGATACTATAGGAGATTCATAGAGGGATTCTCCAGCTTAGCAGCACCACTCACGTATTTGACACGGAAAAATGCTAAGTTCATTTGGAGTGATAAGTGCGAAGCGAGCTTTACGGAGTTGAAGGAGAGACTTACTACGGCCCCCGTTCTCACAGTGCCATCTGGGAGTGGAGGTTTCGTAGTCTACAGTGACGCTTCGAACATTGGGCTAGGATGTGTTCTTATGCAGCGCGGGAATGTCATTGCCTACGCTTCCCGACAATTGAAGGAACATGAAAAGAACTATCCTACTCACGACTTGGAATTGGCCGCGGTGGTATTTGCGTTGAAAATCTGGCGGCATTACCTTTATGGGGAAGAGTTTGATGTTTTCACGGACCACAAAAGCTTGAAATATTTGTTTTCCCAAAAGGAGTTAAATATGCGACAACGTAGATGGATGGAATTCTTGAAGGACTACGAGTGTTCTATCCAGTACCATCCAGGTAAGGCTAATGTGGTGGCAGATGCTTTGAGCAGAAAATCTACTGGGTTGTAGCACACATGATGGTGCAAGAGTGGAAGTTGTCAGAGGACGCCTCTAACCTTGATATTAGTCTTAGCCTTCCTACCTTTGGGCCAATAATGGCTAATGTCACCGTTAGGCCTTACATATTTGCCATGATCCGAGAATTTCAAGAGTTGGATGCCGAGCTACTGGCCTATAGAGACAAGTCGGTTCGTGATGGCTGTAAGGATTTTACAGTGCAAAGTGATGGGATAATCACATTCAAGGGAAGGATATGTGTTCCAGCTAATGAGAAGCTCAAACTAGAAATCTTAGATGAAGCCCACTGGTCTAAGTACACTGTGCATCCTGGCGGTACAAAGATGTATCGGAACCTCAAAGGACATTTTTGGTGGCGGAACATGAAGAGGGAAGTTGCCGAGTATGTGTCAAGATGCTTGGTATGCCAACAAGTGAAGGCCGAGCATATGAGGCCAGCAGGGCTTTTACAATCCCTCCCTATTCCTGAGTGGAAATGGGAGAACATCTCCATGGATTTCATCACTGGGTTGCCAAAAACGACAAAGAAATCGGATGCAATATGGGTAGTGGTTGATCGTTTGACAAAATCCGCCCATTTCTTGCCTTATTGGACTACGTTCAACTCGAACCAACTTGCAGAATTGTACCTCAAAGAAGTGGTTGGTTGCACGGGGTGCCAGTCAGTATCGTGTCAGACAGGGATCCAAGATTCACTTCCAGGTTCTGGAAAAGCTTTCAGAGCGCTATGGGTTCCCGTTTGGACTTTAGCACCGCCTTTCATCCTCAGACAGATAGGACAGACCGAGAGGGTGAACCAGGTTATAGAGGACATGCTCCGAGCTTGCATGTTGGACTTCAAAGGCAGTTGGGGGGATCACTGCATGGTGGAATTCGCCTACAATAACAGCTATCAGGCGAGCATCCAAATGGCTCCTTTTGAGGCCTGGTATGGTCGAAGTTGTAGATCTCCCCTATACTGGGATGAAGTTGGAGAGAGAAAGATATTGGGCCCGGAATTGGTTGAGCAAACCGCGGATAAAGTCAAGATCATCAGGGATAGATTGAAGACGGCTCAGGACAGGCACAAGAGCTATGCCGACACCCGTAGACGAGATCTTGAGTTCCGTGTTGGCGATATGGTATTTGTGAAGGTTTCACCGACAAAGGGTGTTATGAGGTTTGGCAAAAGAGGAAAGCTCAGCCCGAGGTATGTGGGTCCATTTGAAATTATCACCCGAGTTGGTGAAGTTGCGTACCGGGTTGCTCTACCCACTCACATGGCGGCGGTTCACAACGTGTTCCATGTATCTATGCTTCGGAAATATATTCCGGATCCTTCCCACGTGATCGACCTTGATCTGTTGGAAATTCAGGAGGATCTTACCTTAGTGGAAGAGCCGGTTGAGATTTTGGACCGTAGAGATCAAGTTTTACGTAACAAGGTCATCCCCCTAGTTCTTGTTCGGTGGCAACATCATGCACGAGAAGAAGCTACATGGGAGCGCGAAGTGGAAGTGAGGGAAAAATATTCTCATTTGTTTGAGTGATGTTTATGTAAATTTTGTTCCTTGTAATCTCTATGTACCGTTCCAATTTCGAGGACGAAATTTTTGTAAGGGGGGAGGATGTAGAACCCCGGATCTTGATGGCCATGTATGATGAATGATATCAGGTATAAAAGCAATTAAGAATGTATTTATGGGATATGGGTGTATGGAATGAAGTAGGCAAGAGTATGGAATACTCTTGAGTATTGACAAGGGTTATGCCTTGGCATACCCTCAACTTTAAATAACCCTAGCGTTCACACCGCTTGTCGGAATCAAGCGATTCTTGGATTTTTGGAAAGTTAATTGAACCCTCTTTGGGGTTCATGTTGATCACTTTTCTTGGTTTTGAGTTGGTGTTAAGTTAAAAGACCAATTTCTGAAGTCGGGTCGGTTTAAAATCTGGACTGACGAGACTTAATTTCGGATCAGTCAGGTTTAGGAGCAAAATGGTCTAAGAAAAAAGAAGAATTGGAAGTTATGAAAAACATGAGAGTTGTTCTCCTTCGAAAGATGAATCCAACGCAAGTTGAATCGTCAAAATCGGACAAGCGAGTCAAAGGTTATGGCCGAATTACGAAAACGCAAAAATGCTGAAACTTTCTGCAAAAGTTGCGATCGATCGTAGGGACCCTACGAACGATCGTAGAGGCGCTACGAACGATCGTAGAATTGCTACGATCGATCGTAAAGCCCCAGAAATGCTGGAAACTCTCGGGTGAAACTATGATTGATCGTAGGAAGCTACGATCGATCGTAGAAAGCTACGATCGATCGTAAATCGCTACGAACGATCGTAGATACGCGATTTTACTTTCCTTAATGCGATTTTTGGGGGTTTTCACCCCTTTGCCTATAAATATGAGATCAATTAGAGAGTTTTGGTTTACCCTAAACCAAAAAGGAGTTCTTAGAAAGAGGAGGAGAATCTCTTTGAGGTTATCAAGGGGGTTTTTGGATTTGCATCAAGAAGAGCATAAATCAAGGGTTTGATCTTCCCCAAATCAAAGCTTGGGTCCTTCCTCAATCAAGTGGGGATCCAACTCAAGGGTTTTTCTCTAACCTAGGAAGTGATTTACAGGTAAGTACCTCTACCATCTAACTTTGCTATGATCTAAATATTGAAATGAGAATGAAATCATGATTGGAATCTATTACTCCACCATGTTATGATGCAAATGGGAGATAGATGATTTTGGGTAAACAAGGGTTATAATTTGGGGGTTTTTCAAAAAGAGGGATGAATGTGGCTATGCTTGCAAGTAAATGACATTACCTTTAAATAAACCATGATTTTAAATTGTAATATGATGGAATAGGCTTAAAAGCCATGGTTTTGATGATGCAATGCAATGAGTGAACATATGCTATGTTTCTAGAATTCTTCAAGTACGCTATAATGAAAACATGTTTTGTATGAGATCATATGAATTGTTAAGGCTTTCCCTATGTACATGATGATGCTCACAAGCACTCCACGCACTCTATGCTTTACATGACGAGATTTTTACAAGCTACCAATAATTCATAAGAACTCATAAGCTACTAAGAACTTGTAAGAACTCATAAATTATTACGAATTCATAAGAACTCATAAGCTACGAAGCATCCATAAGTACTCAGAAGAACTCTCACAAGTAAAGGGAATGTCAAGGAGGTTGGTAGCCCAAGGTAATGCGGGTGCTAACCTCTGGCTCACAAGAATATCTCATAAGAAAGCTCACAAGTAAAGGGAATGTCAAGGAGGTTGGTAGCCCAGGATAATGCGGGTGCTAACCTCTGGCTCACAAGAATATCTCATAAGAAAGCTCACAAGTAAAGGGAATGTCAAGGAGGTTGGTAGCCCAGGATAATGCGGGTGCTAACCTCTGGCTCACAAGAATATCTCATAAGAAAGCTCACAAGTAAAGGGAATGTCAAGGAGGTTGGTAGCCCAGGGTAATGCGGGTGCTAACCTCTGGCTCACAAGAATATCTCATAAGAAAGCTCACAAGTACACGGAATGTCAAGGAGGTTGGTAGCCCAGGGTTGTGCGGGTGCTAACCTCTTGCTCACAAGATACTCACGAGAACTCATACGCTCACAAGGAACCTCACAAGACTTCATACGTCTCATAAAGAACTAATAAGAAATCGTAAGCTCATAAGGACTCATCAGAACTTACAAGAACTATGAAAAGTGTTTTATTTTCTACGAAAGATAAGATTTGACAAATGAATGCCTATGTTGTTTTAAGCATGAATCATGAACTGAATTCTTTTAAAAGTACTCGCATGTGATATTATTGTGATATAACATTGTTAGCTAGTAGTAGGTATACGCTGAGTATTCCATGCTCAGCCGTACATCTCATGTCGGCAGGTCGGTTTGCCATCCCCAACCCGGAGCCATGGGTTGAAGAAGAATACGAGGAAGAGAAGGAATCTCCTATCCCGATGCAGTCGCAGGCGGATAGAGATCCGGACGTGTGGCCCTATTTGGACTACTGTTAGAGAGAGAGAGGGACTGTGAAGTTTATTTTGTATTTTAATAGGTGGGCATGTCCACCTTTATCTGATATATTTTGTATAGAACTTGGAATACAGATTTTGTATAGAAAAGAAATTTTTGGGTTACGCTTCCGCACATGATTAAGCTTCCGCATTTCTTTATGCTTCCATTATATATTGCCTTGTGTATTTTAACAGGATGGTTTGCCAGGTTAAGTATAGTCACTCCTAAATTATCCCTTAACTCCTAGGGGTATTTTGGGGCGCGACAGAGGTTGTATCAGAGCCTAGGCATTAGATTCCCTAGGGTCATTTAGTACTCGATACCACGATCAACACAAGGTATTAGGATTTAGGGAAAAGCCGTATTCCAAGTATAGACTAATCCTTAGTCTTAGTCCATAACCGGTTGGAATCCAACCGAACTTAGTATTCTACGCTAGGATCCCAAAGTGTATGCTTATAAATTACAATGTATACCCCGATGTATTACTATTATATGCCTTATGAATGAAGAATGAGCTTGAAGTTATGATCAAAATGAAGTTGGTTTCCAAGTTAAACTCATGTTTTGCTATTGTTCTCAGGACCCAGTCATGAGATGTAGCTCACGGGGTCGTGGACACCATACCAGGAGTAGTGGATCATCCCCTCCTCCATCGGGCGATGCACGACCCGAGTTTGCTCAGGCCTTTTCATCCATAGTAGAGACTTGGCGATACTAGCAGCCAGGCCTGCTGCTGCCACCACTCCTACGCCTACACCTACTCCTGTCCATCACACCGCAGGACTTGAGGCGTTAGGAGACTGCATCCTCCTACCTTCATCGGCACCACTGATCCTATGGTCGCAGAAGCATGGATCATGCAAATGGAGAAGATATTCAGAGCACTCCGCTGTACTGATGAGCAGCGTGTCGACTGGGCCACCTTCGTGATGGAAGGTACGGCCGAGCATTGGTGGAGGGCTACACTGAGGCAGAGGGATGCCTCTAGAGCAGGAGAGCCATGGTCATGGGGGGAATTCTTGGATGTCTTCTACAAACAGTACTTCCCCATGGCTGTCAGAGAACAGAAGGAGGTGGAGTTTCTCACCTTAGTACAGGGAGATATGTCGGTGGCAGATTACGAGGCCACATTTGTGGAGTTGTCCCGATTCGCACCACAACTGATTTCTTCAGAAAATATGCGAGTCAGAAAGTTTGAGAGGGGATTGAAGGACTCCATTCGCGACCGAGTCTCGATGTTCCAGGTGAGCACCTGGGGAGAGGTAGTGAGCAAGGCGAAGCTTGCTGAGAAGAATTCAGAAGAATTCTTCAAGATGAGAGAGATGACTCGAGACCAGTCTAGTAGTGCGGGGCCACCGGGGAAGAGGGCTAGGACAGCCCTATATCAGGCAGCCAGGCCGATGCAGTCACAGAGGCCTCCCTTGGTACCACAGGCGTCTCGTCCAACTGCTACACAAGCACCTCGCCCCGTCTTTTCACAGGCCACTCGATATGTGCCGCCCACATCCTCATTGTCTTTTGAGGATTGTTCTTATTGTGGCCGGAGACACAAGGTCGGAGAATGTCGTAAACTTTCGGGTGGGTGTTTTCACTGTGGAGATGTGAATCACATGATCAGGGATTGCCCTCGTAGGCAGCTGCAGCCCGCCCAGCCTCAGGGGAGTAGGCCCCCAGTTCGACAGACTTCTCAGCAGGGGTCTTCACAGGCTTCCACATCCAGACCTGCACGGCCCACACAGACCACACAGCAGCCTCGCAAGGCGAACCAGGGCCGGGTCTTTGCCTTATCGGAATGGGACGCACGTGCATCCGACGATGTCGTGCAAGGTACGCTAGGACGCTCAAGTTTTAAATTTGTTTATGCATACTAATACATAATGTGTTGCTTGTGTATAAAATATACTACTTATACACGATATGTATGTTCTTGCGTGAAATCTATTGACGTGAACTAATTAATCACACAGGCACCTTATTAGTGAATGAATGCCTAGCTTGAGTGTTGATCGACACAGGATCCACTCATTCTTTTGTATCGCCAAGCTTTGCGGAGGGTTTTCCATCCGAGTCTAGTTAGTTGGAGCAGGAGTTAACCGTTTCAACTCCACTGGGCAAATCAGTTGATACAGACAGAATATACAAGGATTGCGTAGTTCAAGTGGGGAAGAATGGGTTATTGGCTGACCTCATTGTTCTGGATTTCCAAGACTTGGAATTTGATGTCATTCTCGGGATGGATTGGCTAGCTGCACACCACGGGCATGTGGCTTGTTTTGAGAAAATGGTGAAGTTTAAGCCAGAGGGTGTTAAGCCATTTCACTTTCGTGGATTACGAAGAAGAGATATAGCCCGTCTAGCGGCCCTAAGTCTGGAAAATCTGGAAGCACGAGACTCCTCAGCCATACGGTTGTGAGTGAGTATTTAGACGTATTTCCCGAGGACTTGCCGGGATTGCCTCCAGATAGGGAGATGGAGTTTGCAATAGAGCTTGCTCCGGGAACAGCTCCAATTTCTAAGGCCCCTTATAGAATGGCTCCAATTGAACTGAAAGAATTGAAGGAGCAAATCGAAGAGTTACAATGACTTGGCTTCATCCAACCAAGTGTTTCACCGTGGGGAGCACCAGTACTCTTCGTGAAGAAGAAGGATGGGTCGATGAGGATGTGCATCGACTATAGACAGTTGAACAAGGTTACGATTAAAATTCGTTATCCATTACCACGGATAGACGATTTGTTCGACCAACTGAAAGGAGCAAGGTTCTTCTCAAAGATTGATTTGCGATCCAGCTATCATCAGTTGAAGATCAGGACTGAGGATGTGCCAAAGACTACTTTTAGGACTCGGTACGGGCACTACGAGTTCCTAGTTATGCCTTTTGGCCTAACGAATGCACCGGCGGCATTCATGGATTTGATGAACCGGGTGTTCAAGCCTTGTCTCGATACATGTGTTATCGTCTTTGTCGATGATATCTTAGTGTATTCCCCGCCACGGGAGGATCATGATCGAGACCTTCGCCTTACACTTGAGACCCTTCGAGAGCATAGACTGTATGCCAAGTTGAGTAAGTGCGAATTTTGGTTGGAGAAAGTGGCGTTCCTTGGCCACGTGGTATTTGCAGAGGGTATTTCAGTGGACCCAGCAAAGATAGAAGCGGTGATGAAATGGGAGAGACCCAGAAGTGTTACCGAGATATGCAGCTTCCTCGGTTTGGCAGGATACTATAGGAGATTCATAGAGGGATTCTCCAGCTTAGTAGCACCACTCACGTATTTGACACGGAAAAATGCTAAGCTCATTTGGAGTGATAAGTGCGAAGCGAGCTTTACGGAGTGAAGGAGAGACTAACTACGGCCCCCGTTCTCACAGTGCCATCTGGGAGTGGAGGTTTCGTAGTCTACAGTGACGCTTTGAACATTGGGCTAGGATGTGTTTTTATGCAGCGCGGGAATGTCATTGCCTACGCTTCCCGACAATTGAAGGAACATGAAAAGAACTATCCTACTCACGACTTGGAATTGGCCGCGGTGGTATTTGCGTTGAAAATCTGGCGGCATTACCTTTATGGGGAAGAGTTTGATGTTTTCACGGACCACAAAAGCTTGAAATATTGTTTTCCCAAAAGGAGTTAAATATGCGACAACGTAGATGGATGAAATTCTTGAAGGGACTACGAGTGTTCTATCCAGTACCATCCAGGTAAGGCTAATGTGGTGGCAGATGCTTTGAGCAGAAAATCTACCGGGCTTGTAGCACACATGATGGTGCAAGAGTGGAAGTTGTTAGAGGACGCCTCTAACCTTGATATTAGTCTCAGCCTTCCTACCTTTGGGCCAATAATGGCTAATGTCACCGTTAGGCCTTACATATTTGCCATGATCCGAGAATTTCAAGAGTTGGATGCCGAGCTACTGGCCTATAGAGACAAGTCGGTTCGTGATGGCTGTAAGGATTTTGCAGTGCAAAGTGATGGGATAATCACATTCAAGGGAAGGACGTGTTCCAGCCAATGAGAAGCTCAAACTAAAAATCTTAGATGAAGCCCACCGGTCTAAGTACACTGTGCATCCTGGCGGTACAAAGATGTATCGGAACCTCAAAGGACATTTTTGGTGGCGGAACATGAAGAGGGAATTTGCCGAGTATGTGTCAAGATGCTTGGTATGCCAACAAGTGAAGGTCGAGCATATGAGGCCAGCAGGGCTTTTACAATCCCTCCCTATTCCCGAGTGGAAATGGGAGAATATCTCCATGGATTTCATCATTGGGTTGCCAAAAACGACAAAGAAATCGGATGCAATATGGGTAGTGGTTGATCGTTTGACAAAATCCGCCCATTTCTTGCCTTATCGGACTACGTTCAACTCGAACCAACTTGCAGAATTGTACCTCAAAGAAGTGGTTCGGTTGCACGGGGTGCCAGTCAGTATCGTGTCAGACAGGGATCCAAGATTCACTTCCAGGTTCTGGAAAAGCTTTCAGAGCGCTATGGGTTCCCGTTTGGACTTTAGCACCGCCTTTCATCCTCAGACAGATAGACAGACCGAGAGGGTGAACCAGGTTATAGAGGACATGCTCCGAGCTTGCATGTTGGACTTCAAAGGCAGTTGGGAGGATCACTTGCCATTGTGGAATTCGCCTACAATAACAGCTATCAGGCGAGCATCCAAATGGCTCCTTTTGAGGCCTTGTATGGTCGAAGTTGTAGATCTCCCCTATACTGGGGTGAAGTTGGAGAGAGAAAGATATGGGCCCGGAATTGGTTGAGCAAACCGCGGATAAAGTCAAGATCATCAGGGGTTGATTGAAGACGGCTCAGGACAGGCACAAGAGCTATGCCGACACCCGTAGACGAGATCTTGAGTTCCGTGTTGGCGATATGGTATTTGTGAAGGTTTCACCGACAAAGGGTGTTATGAGGTTTGGCAAAAGAGGAAAGCTCAGCCCGAGGTATGTGGGTCCATTTGAAATTATCACCACGAGTTGGTGAAGTTGCATACCGGGTTGCTCTACCCACCCCACATGGCGGCGGTTCACACGTGTTCCATGTATCTATGCTTCGGAAATATATCCGGATCCTTCCCACGTGATCGACCTTGATCTGTTGGAAATTTAGGAGGATCTTACCTTAGTGGAAGAGCCGGTTGAGATTTTGGACCGTAGAGATCAAGTTTTACGTAACAAGGTCATCCCCTTAGTTCTTGTTCGGTGGCAACATCATGCACGAGAAGAAGCCACGTGGGAGCGCGAAGTGGAAGTGAGGGAAAAATATTCTCATTGTTGGAGTGATGTTTATATAAATTTTGTTCCTTGTAATCTCTATGTACCGTTCCAATTTCGAGGACGAAATTTCTGTAAGGGGGGAGGATGTAGAACCCCGGATCTGATGGCCATGTACGATGAATGATATCATATACTAAAGCATTTAAGAATGTATTTATGGGATATGGGTGTATGGAATGAAGTAGGCAAGAGTATGGAATACTCTTGAGTATTGACAAGGGTTATGCCTTGGCATACCCTCAACTTTAAATAACCCTAGCGTTCACACCGCTTGTCGGAATCAAGCGATTCTTGGATTTTTGGAAATTTAATTGAACCCTCTTTGGGGTTCATGTTGATCACTTTTCTTGGTTTTGAGTTGGTGTTAAGTAAAGACCAATTTCTGAAGTCGGGGTCGGTTTAAAATCTGGACTGACGAAACTTAATTTCGGATCAGTCAGGTTTAGGAGCAAAATGGTCTAAGAAAAAAGAAGAATTGAAAGTTATAAAAAACATGAGAGTTGTTCTCCTTCGAAAGATGAATCCAACGCAAGTTGAATCGTCAAAATCGGACAAGCGAGTCAAAGGGTTATGGCCGAATTACAAAAACGCAAAAATGCTGAAACTTTCTGCAAAAGTTGCGATCGATCGTAGGGACCCTACGAACGATCGTAGAGCGCTACGAACGATCGTAGAATTGCCTACGATCGATCGTAAAGCCCCAGAAATGCTGGAAACTCTCGGGTGAAACTATGATTGATCGTAGGAAGCTACGATCGATCGTAGAAAGCTACGATCGATCGTAAATCGCTACGAACGATCGTAGATACGCGATTTTACTTTCCTTAATGCGATTTTTTGGTGGGTTTTCACCCCTTTGCCTATAAATATGAGATCAATTAGAGAGTTTTGGTTTACCCTAAACCAAAAGGAGTTCTTAGAAAGAGGAGGAGAATCTCTTTGAGGTTATCAAGGGGGTTTTTGGATTTGCATCAAGAAGAGCATAAATCAAGGGTTTGATCTTCCCCAAATCAAAGCTTGGGTCCTTCCTCAATCAAGTGGGGATCCAACTCAAGGGTTTTTCTCCAACCTAGGAAGTGATTTACAGGTAAGTACCTCTACCATCTAACTTTGCTATGATCTAAATATTGAAATGAGAATGAAATCATGATTGGAATCTATTACTCCACCATGTTATGATGCAAATGGGAGATAGATGATTTTGGGTAAACAAGGGTTATAATTTGGGGGTTTTTCAAAAAGAGGGATGAATGTGGCTATGCTTGCAAGTAAATGACATTACCTTTAAATAAACCATGATTTTAAATTGTAATATGATGGAATAGGCTTAAAAGCCATGGTTTTGATGATGCAATTGCAATGAGTGAACATATGCTATTGTTCTAGAATTCTTCAAGTACGCTATAATGAAAACATGTTTTGTATGAGATCATATGAATTGTTAAGGCTTTCCCTATGTACATGATGATGCTCACAAGCACTCCACGCACTCTATGCTTTACATGACGAGATTTTTACAAGCTACACGAATTCATATTATGAATCATACCGTATAAGAATTGTAAGACTTCTTAAATCCTACGAATGCATAAGATCTCATAAGCTTATCGAGCATCCATAAGTCCTCCGCGAACTTCCAAGTAAAAGGGACTGTCAAGGCTTTTTTTCTCCCCCTTTCCGCTGTT
>JABCRI010000820.1:0-27782 GCA_015143295.1 Tetracentron sinense
TATTTTCCGCTTTTCCATGTATTTCATTTTCCCCCTACCTCCTATGTATATTCATTGTACTCTGACGGGTTTTCCCACGTCTGCCTTTATGTATCATCTGGAGGTATATAGGCGTTCAGCCGTTCAAATTACTCCTTAACTCCTATGTTAATTTTTTGTCTCGACATACTTGTTATCATACCTATTTTTATTCTACCTAGACTTATTATTTCACTCGTCTTTTCCTACTTTAATTACTTCCCTATGATTTACTTATAACTTATAATTACTCATTTTTTTCTTAGTACTTGTTTTTACCACGACATAAAACCGGATATTCAAAGTGATTCCTTAGGTCCTTATAGGATCCGCGATCGTGTGATCTTATGCGATGTTCTATTCTAATGTCCTAAATTATAATTATATGATTGGATGTATATATACCAGTCGATTAATACTATGTGCGGTATACATTTCATGTTATTGAATTGCTATATGATATGTGGGTTTCTAAAGGAAAAACATTGTGGTATCCATTAGACTCATGTTTTTGTTGATTGCCAAATTGATCTAGGATTCGATATAATTAACGTGCAATCGGGGTCGAGGTTACGCATACGTCGAAGAGCCAGCGAGTGAGTTCCGAGAGAAGAGGAAACCGTTGTTATTTCACAAATGCTATGGACTCATCATGCCGAGGCTTTTGGCATTGTTGGCAGCAAGGCCTATGCCGGACCCCACACCGGTTTTTTTCCACCACCTATGCCTACCAGGTGGCACATCACACGCACACCGGCCAGGGCATCGAAGCTTTTAGTAGACTGCACGCGGCCGCCTCCCTACATTCTAATGGCCTCTGACCCCCATGGTGTCCGAGTCTTGGATTATGCACAGGCTGAGGAAGACTTTCCGGCTCTTGCGTTGTACGATGACAAAGGGTAGAAAGCATGGGCTTCCTTCGTGCTGGAAGGTGAGCCGAACACTGGTGGGAGCTGCCCAAAGGCAGAAGGGATGGCTAAGGCAGGTCGCTGCCCCCCTGGACTTTGGGCGTGTTCTTAGAAGACTTTTCCCCCGGGGAACGTACTTTTCCCAGTTTTATTATTCGGGAACAAAAGCGAGAGAGTTAATGCTTTTTGGAGCAAGGGTCGATGAGCGTAGCCGAGTATGGCAAGTTCACACAACGCGTTTGTCTAGTTTGCTCCGCACTTGGTGCTACTGAAGACCTAAAAGTCAGGAAGTTGAGATGGGATTGGAAGGCGTCATACGAGACGGGGTGCCATTCTCCAGGTAGAGTCTTGGAGAGAGATAGGTGGGAAGGCGAAATCGCTGAAAAGAATGCGGAAGACTTTGTGAGAAGAAGAGAAAGTGGCTTCGGAAAGAGCATGTCTCAGGGTCAGTCGAGTAGTCTTCAGAGAAGAGGATAGGACTGAACCGTACCAGTTCTCCAGCCGATGTCGGCTCAGAGATTCTCTTGCGCAGGACGCACTACGGCATGCAAGCTAGAGGTTATGCCTTCCGGCTTCCTCCGCATCGCCGGACATTGAGGAGTGCGCCGTATGTGGTCGTCGGAATAAGACGGAGATTGCCGAAGAATGCAGGTGGATGCTTCCACTGTGGCGAGAGGGCCACATATTGAGGATTGACCGGTAAGCAGTCACAGTCTGGATTCACAGGGAGTCGGCCTACAGCAGGCAAAATTCACTTCAGGGTCTTCATCTCAGGCCTTATCCTTGCAGCTACCAGCAGCTCATAGGCGAACCAGGGGCAGAGTCTTTGCAACTGATAGAGAGCACAGGCATCTGGATGGATGTGTGCAGTACACGCGCGAACTAGTCATTTGTCGAAGTTCTAATATTGTCATGCTAGTTGCGATCTAGATATAACCTATGTGGTGTTTTGCGATGTTTGTATTCTAGGTTACAGTGGTGTATAACTGGGATGATTCCAAATTCTCAGGTCGGCTCGTAAATGAATGTTGGCAAGAGTGTGATAGAACACAGGATCCACGACACTCCGGTTCGTTTCACAAGCTTTGCCAAAAGGCTTTACGTCCGAGCCAAGGCAAGCACTGTAGGGAGTTGTCCATTTCGATCCATTGGGAAAATCTATTGAGACAGTACAAGTGTATAGGATAGTGTGTACAAGTTCATGCAGGCACGACGTGACAGTCGACTTGATACTTCTGGGATTAGGATTGGGATTTCGCTGTCATCCTAGGTAGGATGGCTCTCACTCACCATGGACACGTGGCGGGTTTCGAGAAGGTGGTGCATTTTAAACCCGTGGGGTTAAAGCAGTTTCATTTCAGGGGACTTCAGAGAAGAGATATTGCCCGACTCTTGCAGCTATTAGTCTCGAGGGTGTCGAAGTGCGAGACTCCCCCCATTCGGTGTAGTGAGATATGGATGTTTTTCCGGAAACCGTGCCGGGGTTGCCTCCCGATCGTGCAATCGAGTTTGCGCTGCTAGCTCCAGGCCACAGTGCCGACTTTCAGGTCTACGTATAGGGATGGCCCTATTGAGCTAGAAGGATTAAAAAGCGTTAAAAGAACTTTACAGGCCTTGGTTTATCGGGCCAAGTGTTTCACCTTGGGGAGCTCCGGTTCTCTTCGTGAAGAAGAAAGATGGATCAATGCGTATGTGCATTGATTACAGGCAATTGAACAAAGTCACGATCACAAATCGGATCCATTGCCTCGGATAACGACTTGTTTGACCAATTGAACAAAGGGTGCACAGTTTTTCTCCAAAAAGGGGGGGGGATTGACCCCCTTTTTTGTCGATCTGGTTATCATCAGGTTGAAGATCACGAAAGAGGACCTTCCACACGCCAGCATTCGACTCGCTACGGGTCATTCCGAGTTTTTGGTCATGTCTTTGGATTGACTAACGCGCCCCACCTCGGCAGCATCATGGATTGATGAACTTGGGTGTTCAGATCGTCTCTCGCATTAAAAGTGTGATCGTGTTCGTAGATTGATATCCTTGTTGTATTCACAGTAACAAGGAGCGATCCACGAGAGAATCTCCGTCTGGGTATTAAGGCTTCGAGAGCATAGCTGTATGCTAGTTGAGCAAGTGTGAGTTCTGGCTGAACTAAGGTTCTTTTCTTGGACACGTGGTATTGATGAAGGTATTTCAGTTGATCTGCAAAAGATTGAAGCGGTGATGAATTGGGAAAGGGTCGAAGAGGGTCACCGAAATTCGTAGTTTCCTAGGGTTGGCAGGATATACAGAGGTTGGTGGAAGGGAGATTGCAAGTTTAGCCGATCCGCCTTACCCTATCTCACCACGGGAAGAACCGAGGTTCACTTGGAGTGATAATAATGCGAGGCAGTTTCTTGGAGTTGAAAAGAAGCTACTTTCGGCTCCCTGTTCTTACAGTTCCATCTGGGGAGCGGTGGTTTCGAAGTCTATAGTGATGCTTCACTAGTGGGACTTGGATGTGTTTTGATGCAGCCCCCACATTTTAAAAGGGGTCGCCTATGCTTCCATCAGCTGAAGGAGCATGAGCAAATTACCCCACACATGACTTAGAGCTCGCTGCAGTCATCTTTGCACTGAACCGTTGGCGTCACTAACTCTACGGAGAGGAGTTCGTGGTGTTCACAGACCACAAGAGCTTGAAGTATCTTTTCCTCCCAGAAGAGTTGAATATGAGGCAGCGTCGTTGGATGGAGTTCATGACGGACTACGACTGTTCCATCCGTACCACCCGGGTAAGGCTAACGGGTAGCCGATGCTCTTAGCAGAAAACCTTACGGAGTTAGGCTCAATTGAGAGTGCAAGAGTGGAAGTTATTATATGATATGTGTCATTTGGACACTACTCTCAGGCATGTCACCTATGGGCCGATATGTCCAACGTGGTGGTTAGGCCACAGATCCTGAGCCAGATCAAGGAGTTACAGCATTCAGATGTTGAGTTGCTTGCTTACCGAGACAAGTCGGTGAGTAACGGCAATCAGGAGTTCGCTTTAAATGATGATGGTGCTATCACATTTAAGGGCAGGTTGTGTGTCCCCGCCGACACAGTTTTAAGGGATGAAATTTTGAATGAAGCTCACCGATCAAGTACACGGTACATCCGGGAGGTACTAAGATGTACCAGAATCTCAAGAAGCACTACTGGTGGCGAAACATGAAGAGGGAAGTCGCTGAGTATGTCGCTAGATGTTTGATTTGCCAGCAGGTAAAAGCCGAACATCAAAGGCCGGCAGGTCTTTTGCAGTCCCTTCCTATTCCGGAGTGGAAATGGGAGAACATCTCGATGGATTTCATTGTGGGTTTGCCGCGAACGGCGAAGGGCTCCGATGCTATTTGGGTGATTGTGGACAGGTTGACTAAGTCTGCACATTTTATTCCGTACCGAACTACGTTCAATGCAAATCAGTTGGTAGCCCTATATGTTAAGGAGGTGGTTCGACTGCACGGTGTGCCAGTTTCTATCGTGTCTGATCGAGATCCTCAGTTTACTTCCAGGTTTTGGAAAACTTTCCAGGATGCTATGGGTTCTCGTTTAGAATTCAGTACCGCCTTCCATCCTCAGACCAATGGACAAACGGAGAGGGTGAATCAAGTAGTGGAGGATATGCTCCGAGCTTGTATGCTGGATTTTCAGGGTAGTTGGGAGGAACAGTTGCCGTTGGTTGAGTTTGCCTACAACAATAGCTATCAGGCAAGCATCCAGATGGCACCTTTTGAAGCTCTGTATGGTCGGAGTTGTCGATCACCGCTATACTGGGATGAAGTTGGTGAGAGGAAGATTCTTGGTCCTGAGTTGATAGATCAGACCGCAGAAAGGGTCAAAATTATCCGGGAGCGATTGAAAAGTGCTCAGGATAGGCAGAAGAGCTATGCGGATATACGCCGTAGAGATTTAGAGTTCCAAGTTGGAGATCGGGTCTTTGTGAAGATTTCGCCGAGTCGGGGAATCATGCGATTCGGGAAGAAGGGAAAGCTCAGTCCAAGATATGTGGGACCATTTGAGATCGTCACAAGGGTTGGTGAGGTTGCTTACAGGGTAGCACTACCGCCTCACATGGCAGCGGTCCATAATGTATTTCACGTCTCTATGCTTAGAAAATACATTTCGGATCCGTCTCACGTCATCGCTCTTGATCCTATTGAGATTCGAGAGGATCTTACGTTGGTTGAGCAACCAGTTCAGATTCTGGATTATCGAGATCAAGTGTTGCGAACCAAGACTATCCCTTTAGTCCTAGTGAAGTGGCAGCATCATTCCAAGGAAGAGGCTACATGGGAGCGAGAAGCCGAAGTACGAGAAAAGTACCCCCATTTATTTGTTTAAGGCCTTGGCATTCCCTTGTATTTTGCTATAGTTTTACGCATGTATGTATCGTCCAAATTTCGGGGACGAAATTTCTGTAAGGGGGGGAGAATGTAGCACCCCGGACTTTTTCATCCTTAATGAATAGCACCTTCGTAGCTAATTGGCCGTTTTCGTAGTCTAATTAATAAATAAGGGAGAAATCGGAAATTTCGAAACGTCAGAAATGTTCGTTTTCGAAAGACGGATCCAACGCAAGTTGAATCGTCGAAATCCGACGAGCAAGTCAAAAGATATGGTCAAAACCGTCCAGACATACAGAGCACCGATCGCTCGGTCATTACCTGCGATCGATCGGTCCACTACCGATCGCTCGATGGCTGTCGCACGGTTAACTTTTTTGTATGAGGAAAAATTCCAGAGAGCGTGTTTTTGACCGATCTCTCGGTCATAACACCGATCGACCGGAAGCCACCGATCGCTCAGTCCATACCACCGATTGATCGGTCATACGCAGATTTTCTTCATTAAGGGTGTTTAAGACTTTGGCCATCACCCTTTGCCTATAAATAGGCTGAGTTCGTGCCTTAGGGTTTCAGAAACCCTCTGTGCCCTATCTTAGGAGATTTTGAGAGAGAAAAGAAGGAGAGAAACTACTTGTTGATCAAACTTGTGGAAGATCAAGTTTCTTCCACTTCCCTTGGTGATTCTCAACCAAGAACACAAGGTTATTGCTTGTTCCAGCCATTGGGAGTCAAACTCATTGATTTCTCCAAGGTAGATACACTCTACTACAATCTTGCAATCCTACTAGTTACTAGATATGATTCTTCTTATATATGCCCTATCTATATGTATTGATTCTATGTATGAAAATGTGTGATTATATACTTGGATGAAGGTTACTATTATGATGCACTCTAAGTGTTTGATAAAATACCTCTAAGGGATTCTATGCTTAAATATGATGATTTCTCTTATTAAGTGCATATGCTCGCATGTCTCGCATGAACCGATGGTTTCCATGGATTTCTTAAAGTGCAAACAACGGTTTTCACGAAAAGACGAATAATGAATGATTCTAAGTAACTCTATGATTTCTCTAAGATCGTTTCACAAGCTCTAAGGATCATACCATGCTCACAAGGAAACTATATGATAATGCTCTAAGATCGTCTCACAAGCTCCACGGATCACAATAAAATGCTCTAAGATCTCTAAGGTTATGCTCTATGGAAATGCTCTACGGTATTGCTCTATGCTCTATGTCTCCACGGATCATAAGGACTCTAAGTAACTCCATGAACTCACAAGAACTCATAAGGCTATGATTATCGATTGACTCACACGGTTACAGTTTTGGTTTCGAATATTATCTCACATATGTTTTCACGGTTTTCATGCTTTAAGAGATTTACGGATTTCATTCTCCATGTCTTGTATGCTCCATGCCTAATCGCTTTATTGTTATTAGTTTGTATACACTGAGTATTCCATGCTCAGTCGATATTGTTATGATCGGCAGGTGCTCGGGTTCCATTCGATTTGTGTGGCGAAGAACCTTGGGTCGAGGAAGAGTACCGTGACCCGGAGCCTTCCATGGATCACTATCATGACGATGGTGCTCTAGATAGGAGTCGTGACTTCGATTTCTGTTGATCGGCCGACTTAGAACTTGTGTCATTTTGTTATGTGAGTGTGGGGTTTGTCCACTCCACTTTTGGGTTTCTCACACATGTATACTTGTTGGCTCTTACTTGAGCCAAGTTATAGGAGTTTTCTTTTTGCTTCCGCTATGTTTAGTATTTTATTTTCCGCTGTGCATTGTATTTCATTTCCGCTATGTATATTCAGGTACTCTGACAGGTTTCCACGTGTGCCTTATGTATCATACTGGAGGTATGATATGGCGGTCACGAGTCAAAGTATCCTTAACTCCTAGGGGGTATTTTGGGTCGCGACAAACCCGAACTCAGAAAACTTAAGTGGGTGAAGTTTTGGCTGAATTCCAGCCTAAGCTATGTTCAAGTCGGGTGCAGCTAGATCAGGCTGGGTTTAAGCATACCTCAAGCCTGCCCAAATCCCCCACCCTATATATGGTTAGGGGTGTGTCAATGAGCCATGCTGGCTTGGCGGCCCAACAAAGAAAATGCCCGCCAATTACCTATATGTTAGGCCCTAAGGCTAGGGTCAAACTAAATTTCACAGGCCCATATTAATGTGAAATGGGCTAGGACTTGGCTCCTGAAATCTTGGACCCGGTTTGAATCGGCAGATAGATTTACTTTATATATATATATATGTGTGTGTATTAAATAATATATTTATTTTATTTTTATTTGATATAATTAAACTTTTACAATATAACAAACTGCGTAAAACACTGTTAACACTATGATTAGATACTATTAATAGTATATTTATAAGAGTTATACATAATGTTTAATATAATATAACAATTGAGTAGAAATGGGCTGGCCCAATCCTGGCCCTATTAATAATAAAACTCGGCCTGGATCGGCCCGAGTAAAAAGGGGTCCTGTCCGAGCCTATATATATCAGGCCCATTTAGAATCCGGCATAACTTAGCCCAGCCCACCCAGCCCATTGACAGCCAAAAAAATTGTATTCTTCTTTAATGAAAAATATTAATAAAAGAACTGCGAGAGTGGTTCGAGGAACAGTAATAGGTTAGTGTAACAGCTTTAGCTTTTTGACTTGGGATCTCTACTCATTGATGGGTACAGCCCACCTGCATGTGTCGCGTCTCATGCGTACTAATATAATGATAATAAATGGTCATCCTTGCCTGTAATAGTTGGATTCTTATAGACCATGCCAACTAAAATATTCTAATTATAGGCTCCTTAATCATGATATATTAAATATTCTAAAAATGCTTCGTAATCTTGCAAACTTAAATATTCTAAAAACTTTCTTCTCATTGAGTTCATTGAAGGCTTTATGAATTTGGGACTTATAACCAAGACCAATCTTAAATAAGGGGCATAACTTTGTAATCCTAGTTCAAGTGCGAGTTAGGGGAGTTTTAGGAGCAGGCAAAGAACATGTGTCAGGTTCTATAGGCCCAATAACAGGCTCTGTGTATTTTTAACACATAAATGCATGGGTGGAGCCAAGGGGGGGGTCTGCCACGTGGCCCCCCTAAACTTTTGCAAAAATATAATTTTGTATGCATATCCATATGGCACCATGGCCATGGAGGTGGATGGAGATCTAATGACAGCCAATTGTGATTGAACTCGGGAAGAGTTCAATTGCACCCACACATAGGCCAACACGTGTCCTTTTAACCCCTATCAATTGTGATTAATATTCACTAACCTTTGAGGTTCAATAATATAACTTTAGTTTTCTAAAAAACATATTAATCCTAAGAGTTAAAAATCCTTAACTAGAGTTTAATATTTATTTCCGTAACTTTAGTTTTCAACACGTGTCTCTTTTAATACCTCTTAATTCTGATTAAGATTCACTAACCCTTAGGGTTCAACCACCTAAACTTGGTTCCAGACCAAAAAAATTTAACTCTAAAGGTTAAATTTGTTAACTAAAGTTAAAAGACTTTTGTGTTGTAATAGGACTTCAAGGAATTTGGTGATATCCATAGAGGATTAGTCATGGGACAGCTGTTCATTGAACTTTGAAAAAAAAAAAAAAAATTTAACTATTTTATTTAATTATTTAATAGGGTATAGACAAGAGAGAAACTACCCCCTAAATTTTCAAAAAAATTATATTATAATATATGATAGGGCATAACCATAGGACAATGGGACAACTGCTCCTAGAAACAATGAGAAACAATACATGTAGGATATGTACAAAATATATGGATGAAATGACCCACAAACTTCGTTATCAAAAAAAATTTTGGGGACTCCGCCCCCGAACTCTCATCCCTTAAACCAAGTGTGCCCCCCTTACAATAGATTCCTGACTCCATCCCTGCATAAATGCCCACCTACATCAAAGGGATGCATGAAGCCAGCATAATCCTTATTTTTATATTAGATGATTAGAACAACCCAACAAGTTAGGAAAAATTGTTTGATTATCTTGACTATTATTTTTATGCTGAATATTTTATTTGGAATTTAAATATGAGCTGAAGCTCTATTTCAAAGCATTTGATAGATCTTCCTTTTTTTTAGTGTTAATTAGTGGTGATAGTTTTGTTATTATTTTGGAGAATCGTGGAATTACTACCATGCTTTGCTTTCTGCTTCGCGGGCTTCATCAAATATTGCTTTGAAACATAGCTCTATTCATATTTAAACTAATTTATTAGTGTATATCAAGACCTTCCATGGAGCCAATTAGCTATACATCTTTTACATGAGTTTGTGACAACAAGGGTGAAACAGGCACAATCCACCATTGATATGTACAAGAGCAAATTGTTTCAAAATTTCTATTTTCGGAATGGGATATTGACGAAATCTCTATGAATAAGAGAAAATCTTATTCTACAATATTTCCATGAGATTCATCCTTCTACTCTTAAGCAAGCCCAGAGAGCTTAGTTGATCAAACAATTTTTTTTTTTTTGGGCTCTCTCTTTAGCCGTACGTTTCTTATTCGTTGGGGGTCTTCCTCTAATCAAGATTCTGAAGACAGTACGAAAAATCCACAAGCACGCTCTATGAAGCATGAACATTTGGCCGAGCAAGCAATGAAACTATAGTTGACCAACTAAGAATGCGATGCACCTTGCACGAGAACCACACAATCTAGTAGTGCTCTTAATTATAACAAATGAAGATGAGTCTTTATTAGCTCTCTTAAAAACTCTTCCACAGGTGATGTGGGACTAAAGACAATAAGGAAATAAAAATCTATTTTGATCCAAGCTGGTTTACCCGGTCTACCTGAAGGGTGGGCTTGAAGTTCCTGGTTACCCAAAAAAAACTGGTTTTTAGATTTAAATCAAACCAACAATAGAAACCAACAGGGTAAATCACCTTAAAGATAACATATTCAACACTGCCTTGATAAGTCTACTTACTAACTCACTAATTGTAAATGATGCCTTGTCCTAAAGAAAAAGAGCAATGTTAGGTCCACTTTCCGGTCGTCTATTCTCTCCTATTTTTTTAAGAGAAGACAAAGGTGGCGTTTGGTATCACTAGTCTAAAAAGAAGTGTTTATTTGAAAATTATGCTTTGTTGGACTTTAGATTGTTAAGTTGAAGATTAATTGCATGTCTACATTTTAGAGATTTTAAGGGTAAATTTAAAAAGTAACTCCATAGGTACTTTTTAAAGTAGAGGTTTTTACCCCTAAAATCACTAAAATGAAGACATGCAATTAACCTTCAACTTAACAATCTAAAGTCCGACAAAGCATAATTTTCAAATAAGCACTTCTTTTTAAACTAGTGTTACCAAACACCACCAAAATAGTATGACAATTTTTGTATGTCTGCCGCATTTATTTTGTCTTCTTGTATCAGAGAGTAGACAACCGAAAAGTTGACCTAGCATTGTTCAATTAAAATTTTTTTTTTTAAAATGAAGCAATTAACGAGAGAACATAGAAGAATATGAATAATAAGCAACATGATGGCACCATTGTAGGAGCTGTGACCATGTGTCACCTGGGTGTGTATGAGTTGTGACAGTGTATCTGTCTTCTACCAATAAAAAACAACAACATGATGGCACCATGACATGCTTGCATGGTGTCATGAGATAAATCATCGCTATGAAGGGAGAGGGGCCAACCGATCCATATGTCATGCGCTAAAGGAGAACCCACAAAAGAGATGCAGCAAGGGCATATTGGGTCAACAAGCATATCAATAGAAGTTGAGGTAAGAATAAGCATTGTGGAGCCACTTCCACAAAAATAATTGGTATTTTAGGTGGAACTTGTAAGTGCCACATCATATTCAAATGAGAGTATCCAGAAGGCGTATTATTGCAAAGAAGAGAATAAGCTGAAGAAATGAAGTGACCCTGAGCAGTGGGCCCCCTAATGAGACAGTCCACAGACAGAGACGATGCAGAGGGGAGTGAAACTTGGCAACAATGATCGGTGAAGTCTAGGGCTACACCGAATTTATTGCTCTTGACATTCGTGACGTTCATTAAATTCTATAGAAACCTGTGTTTAATTTTAATATGTTTAAGCCTGTAAATTTTAATGTGAAAAGTATCGATTTTTAAAACCCAAATAAAACACTCAATTTATGTCATTTTTGAGTTTTAATTTCATGAAAAGGAAGATAGGCAAAAAGTAGCAAAAGACTTTTAAAAAAAAAAATTGGCGCTCCGGCTGATCGATCGCCCCTGACGGCGATCGGTCGCCCAAAACGCTGTTTTGGTGATGGTTTGCACGATTTTTCAATTTTTTAGAGTCCCTAGGGCCCCTAACACTATAAATACTCCTTATAATTGTGGGTTAATGGTTTCAAAGGGTTTCTAAAGGTTTCTAAACCTAAAAGAGAGTGAGAGAATGAGATTTTGAGAGATCCAATTGGAGAGATCAAACGTGTTGCAAGGAAAAATGACAAAAAAGTTTAGATCCATCCCATTCGTGTCACGACCCAAAATACACCCTAAGAGTTAGGGATACTTTAGCTCGTGACCGCCATATCATAGCCTCCTGTATGATACATAAGGCATACATACTATCTTGTCAGAGTACACAAGTTATAAATAGCAGAAACAAGTAGAAGCAATTTAATAACACTCCTATCGATAGGTTCAAGTTTGAACCAACAAAACACATGTCCAATATATGAAGCATGGAGTGGACAAGTCCCACTCTCAATACTATCAAAATATAAGTGCATTTTCTCTCTCACTCTCTCAACAGAAATCGAAATCAGGCCACCTATCCAATGCTCCATCATCCTAGTAGTGGTCCATGGAAGGCTTAGGCTCGTAGTACTCTTCCTCCACCCAGGGATCCAAACCACAGATATCAAATGGAACGCGTGCATCTGCCGACATAACATGTACGGCTGAACATGGAATACTCAGTGTCTACAAACTACTAACTAATAGTGAGATAATAATAACATAAAGCATGCAAGACATAGAGTCGTAGAGCATAGAAATCTGTGAAAAACCCGTATTCATTCCAAAATCATTTCCTTATGAGTGTCTTATGAAATCCAATACCGTATGAGTCTTATGAGCGTATGAGAATCAAGTCTTGTGAGTTCTCTGAATTCCTTAGAGTTCTTATGAATTCTTGTGAGCCGTGAAGTCTTAGAGCACTTATGAGCTTGTGAGCATTTACTTATGAGACTTATGAGATCTTATGAGCTTGTGAGGTTCTTATGAGTTCCTTATGAGCCAAAGGTTAGTACCCGCACAACCTTGGGCTACCAACCTCCTTAATTCTTGTGAGATTTCTTATGAGCATTAATTTAGAGCCAGACCTTAGCACCCGTAAAAAGACTTAGAGCCGGGTATGTAAATACCCTTCATTGAATACATCGAAGTGGGCTGCCAAGATCCTTGATTTCTTATGAGATTTCTTAGAGCCAGATATGATATATCCTACCCTTGACCAACCCAATGTTTGGCTTTATCAATGCTTATGAGCTTGGTAGCTTATGAGTTTTAGAGATTCTTATGAATGCTTCGATAGACCGTACTTATGAGAAATCATGGAGACATGCGAGACTTATGAGCCTTAGAGTACTTGGAAAACCATAGAGTACTTATGAACATCATGATAGCCTTAGAAAACTTGTAAACATGGAATCATATTCATATTACTTCAGTAGTAGCGATAGTTTACACCCTCTATACAAATCATCATCCAATCACCCAATAATATACTTAAATGATGATTTTCTTTAAGAAGAATAGCACATTGTAGGTAGTAGAGTGTATCTACCTTTCTTAGATCAAAACTTTGATCTAAGCTAGTTGAGAAAGGTTGAGAAGCAAGAAAGACTCCTTCTTTGTTGAGAAATCAACTCAACACAACAACTCCAAGCTTTCCTTCCTTCTTCTCCTTCTTCTCTTTTTTTCTCTTTAAATTTCTCTCAAAAACTTCCTCTCTAGGGTTCTTGTAACCTTAGACAATGAAATTGGTCTTTATATATACCAAAGGGGTTGGCCAAAGACCCCCATGCCCTTAAAAGATCTCAGGAGGTCGGCTACAAGGCAAAATAGCCCAGACCGATCGACCGGTAGATAGGTTCGGTCGACCGGTCAAAAGACCCCTCTCTGTCTAAATAACCCATACAAAATTTCAACCCTTCGGTCGACCGGTAAGGGCATTCAGTCAACCGGTCAAGGTTCGGTCGACTGGTTTTTCCTGTTTTCTTCCCCTGTTCTTTTATTTTTGGCCCGTGCTTTATTCTTTTCCATTCTGCTAGTTACTCCCTTTTGTAATTTAAAACATTTAAGTTAATGCTTTTAACCCATTTCATTAACTTTAAGTTTTAAATTAAAATAAGTACCCCCTATTTGAATCCAATAAAAATACTTAGAAAATCTAATTCCTAATAATTCAAAAATCTGATTTTCCAATTCTAGGCAAAACCCGATAAATCCAATTTGTTGTAAACTTTTCCATTGTCCGGGAAACTATTCTAATCACATGCATAAAATCCCATAAAATTAACTAAGCTTAGTTAACCTATAAACAACCATTACCGAGACTTTTTATCTTCAAATTCACAAAATTCCATTGCATGGTCACTATTCTAGCATTATTCACAAGCTATAAAAGTGAGATCCGGGGTTCTACATCCTCCCCCCCTTACAGAAATTTCGCCCGCGAAATTAAGACGATCCTATATACATGGAAAAACACAAAATAAATAACTTTACATACACAACAATTACTACTCAAACAAGTGAAGGTATTTCTCCCTTACTTCGGCCTCACGTTCCCAAGTAGCTTCCTCTACGGAATGGTGTTGCCATTTCACGAGAACTAAGGGAATAGTCTTGGAATGAAAAACTTGATCTCGCCGATCCAAGATTTTAGCCGGTTGCTCCACTAATGTAAGATCCTCACGAATCTCCATAGGATAGAGATCAATCACATGTGAAGGATCCGATATATATTTTTAGAGCATGAAAACATGGAACACATTGTGGACCACAGCCATGTGAAGTGGTAGCAACACTCTGTAAGCAACTTCTCCAACGTGAGTGATCACCTTAAAAGGTCCTACATACTTAGGGCTGAGCTTTCCCTTCTTGCCGAACCTCATGATTCCTCGGCTCAGAGAAATCATCACAATTACCTAATCCCCAACCTGAAATTCCAAGTCTCTGCGGCAAGTATCCCCATAGCTCTTCTGCCTATCCTGGGCAGTCTTCAACCTCTCCCGAATGACCTTGACCCTATCTGCAGTCTGCTCAATCAACTCAGGACCCAACACCTTTCTCTCATCAACTTCATCCCCGTAAAGATGAGCCCTGCAACTTCTCTCATACAATACCTCAAAAGGTGCTATCTGGATGCTAGCCTGATAACTGTTTTTGTGGGCGAATTCCACCAAAGATAAAGGATCCTCCCAACTGCCCTAAAAGTCTAACATGCAAGCTCTGAGCATATCCTCTATAACCTGGTTTACCCTCTCGGTCTGCCCATTCGTCTGAGAATGAAAGGTGATGCCGAAATCTAACCAAGAACCCATAGCACTCTGAAAGCCCTTCTAGAACCTGGAAGTAAACCTCGGGTCCCAATCAGAAACAATGGTAAATGGTACCCCATGCAGTCGAAGTACCTCTTTGGTGTACAAGGCTACAAGCTGGCTCATGCTGTACATAGTCCGATAGGATAGGAAATGTGCAGACTTTGTTAATCGATCAACTACAACTCAGATAGCATCAGAGCCCCTTGTCGTCCTTGGCAAGCCAACTATGAAGTCCATCGAGATATTCTCCCATTTTCATTCCGGAATAGGGAGGGACTGTAAAAGACCTGCTGGTCTCTGATGCTCGGCCTTCACCTGCTCGCACACCAAGCAACGAGCCACGTACTCTGCCACTTCCCTCTTTTTGTTTCGCCACTAATAGTGCCTCTTAAGATTCTGGTACATCTTAGTACCCCCAGGATGTACTGTGTACTTGGATCGGTGGATTTCGTCCAAGATCTCTCTTCTCAACTCCGTGTCAGTGGGGACACACAACCTGCCCTTGAACGTAATGGCACCATCACCATTCAAAGCAAAATCTTGACTGCCACTGCTAACCGACTTGTCTCAGTGAGTAAGCAACTCTGCATCTGAACTCTACAACTCCTTAATCCGAACCAGGATATAAGACTTGACTGTAAGATTAGCCATGATTGGCCCAAAAGTAGGCATGCTAAAGCTAGTATCGAGGTTCGTCATTTCCTCCAACATCTTCCACTCAAGAACCATCATGTGAGCCAAGTGACCAGAAGACTTCCTGCTAAGGGCGTCAGCTACTACATTTGCCTTAATCGGATGGTATTGGATCGATAAATCATAGTCCTTTATGAATTTCACCCATCGACGTTGCCTCAGATTTAGCTTCTTCTAAGAAAATAGATATTTCAAGCTCTTGTGATCCGTGAACACATCACACTATTCCCCATAAAGGTAGTAACGTCAAATTTTCAGCGCAAAGACAACTGCAGTAAGCTCTAGATCGTGCGTAGGATAGTTCTTTTCATGCTCTTTCAACTACTGGGAAGCATAGGCAATTACCTTCCCACGCTGCATCAGAACGAATCCTAGGCCGATAAGTGACTCATCACTGTATAGGGGGATCCGAATAAAAATTTACACAGAAAATAGGATCCCCTAGATCTTAACACCATAGAAAGCATCACAAACTATCTAAGAGTTTTAGTCATATCACCTCAGTGAATGATGTTCACCGGTGAAGCTTAATCCACTCAAACCGTCAGAACTCTTTGTAGAGATTTCTCCAAAAAATACTCGAAGCTCGATCCTTGTTCTTCGCTATCCCCACGAAGCTTTAGAATCTCTTTTTGGAATTGTTGAAGCAAGAGGAAGAAGATGGAGTAATGGTATAGACCTTCTATCACTAACAACCTTAAGGTTTAAAACCCTAAAGTAGCAAAACCCAACTTGGACCACTCTTATAGCTCACGAAAATCTTAGGGAGACTCCCTAGGTGCCCACGGTTTGGAGAGAGAGGAGAGGGAGAGTGAAAAAAAATTCTGGAGAATTTGAATTGTGTCCCACACATTTTTGGTCTTGGGGTATTTATAGAATGGATCTAATCCATATCATACTCCAAGTACAACTTATCATTTAAGAAGTTATTTATTAATAATAACACTTATTATTAATTTAAATAAAATCCTAGTTTAACTATAACTATTTTAGTTATTGTAATCCTACTAATTAAAGAGTCTTTATTAAAAGAGGATTTCTTAATTAATAGGGATAAGTCAACAATCAACAAAGGGAGGAATCCTAGTCAAATTAGGATACCTCAAACCACAAAGGGGGCGCGTGAGTTTTGAGGATTTTAACACTCCTTGTTGCAATCCAACTCCATGTCATCTTAATCCTAATTGCAATCCAACCATTGGATCTTAATTCCATAAATAAAAAAATTATTACTCAATAATTATTCAAGTAACCAAATCTCAATCCAATTAGGATTTCCAAAGTGGGCGCACCACCCTAGGGTTTAAACCCATAGGCTTGGGCCAATATTAAAGGTCCATATTAATGGGTTTAAGGATATGGGTCAAACCCATTTCCCCTTTAATTAGGTTAATTAAATAATTATTAAAAAAATCCCTAGATTTAAATTAACAATTAATTTAAACCATAGATTAACTTTTAATCTATTTAATTAATGATTAAATTTTAATCACTTAAATAATTGATTAACTTTTAATCAATTTATGATCTTGTATTTCTTATGTGAGCATCTCCACAGATTGCTCTAGAACATTCTTACCCTGGCATACCCAATGTTATCCCATTGACCCTAAACAGGAATTACATCGGAATTGCAAGTGACGTGAGATATCCATGTTGCAATTGAATCCCAGTGTATGAATATTAACCAATACGGATCCTGCCATAAGAATTTTTTAATTCGATTTATCGTTCCAAATACATTATCCCTAATGGGCCTTCGAGATTGGCATACTATCTAACTCATAGCCCATTGCACATCATCCAGGTTTCCAAGACTTATAATTAAGCCATGAGAAACAATTTCTCATGAAAAAAAATTTGAGAAAATCATTTGATAAGTATAATTCTTTTAACAAAAGTATATTTCAAAACTTATTTTTATTTCAAAATCACCTACGCAGGATTTAAACTTAATCAACTGTCTTACTCAGAACTTGGATAATCTCTCAAATAAATGAGCATGGATTTCTTGTTTGAAATTCATCATGACTCGAACAGCTTTCTGACTATCTAACTATCACTGTATTGTATTCCTTAAGGTAGAAAATACGTTGGTGAAATCAGAACAGTCAGATCACTGCTCAATCATAGATGAACTCATCAGATCTAAGGATCATTGAAACAGTTCAATGTGAATGAGAGACCAACTATCTGATAGTATGTTTATGCAAGAGGTCTCTCATTGAATGCAATCAGTCAGTGTACATTTAAGCACCCATATGCTGATGTGTAGTCTCCACTACAATAGTTTGAGATAGAACTACATCTCAACTATTGAGAACATCTTAGCATTCTGACAGCCATATAAGTGAAGTGCCCAGCTTCACCCACAGCTGTGACTATATAAGGTATAAGGAACCGGAAAGTTATATCTGTCTGTGATAATCCGATCATAGAACTTTCCTATAATAAATCCTATGAACCTTTATCGATATCTCATATCGTATAGATCATGTCATAATCATGGTCAATTACCCATAATGAATACACAATAGATTAAGATAAGTCTTTATTCAATCTAAATGCTTTTTCTGAGCATCTTGTCTAACAATCTCCCACTTGCCCTAAAAGTCACTATGTCATAGATTTCAATCTCATACTATCTAAGTGTGTTACAAATACTTTATCTGATAAAGCCTTGGTCATCGGGTTAGCAACATTAAGTTAAGACCTAATCTTTGTAACAACTACATCCTGCCTTATCTCTCAATGATCTCATTAATGAGAAGGTACTTCCTCGAAGTGAAAAGTAAGCACATAATCCGTTGTCCTTTTCAGGTACTTCATGATATGCTTCACAGCAGTCCAATTATCTCATACTTAGATTGCTTTGGAACCGACTAACAACTCCCATTGCATGACAAATATCCGGTCTAGCACATAACATGGCATACATAAGGCTCCCAACTGCCGAAGCGTAAGGGCACCTCTTCATCTGCTCGATCTCATCAACTGATGTTGGGGCCATCTTTTTAGACAAAGTGACACCATGTCTAAAAGGAATGAGTGTTGTCTTATAATCACTCATATTGTACCTAGACAATATCTTGTCTATATAGAAAGTTTGTCTCAATCCCAACATTCGGCATTTTTTATCTCTCAAATTCCTTATTCTGAGAATATAGGATGCCTCTCCCAAGTCTTTCATTGAGAATTGCTGAGAAAGCCATATCTTGACTGATGATAACATCCCTAAATCATTCCAAATGAGTAGAATGTCATCTACATATAGAATTAGGTATACTACTACTCTCCCACTGTCCTTGTAAATACAAGATTCTTCCAAATTCTTTTGGAATCCAAATTCTTTGATCGAAAGATTAAATCTTTGGTTCCAGCTTCTAGAAGCTTGTTTCAAACCATATATCAACTTGTTGAGCTTGCATACCATATTCTCCTGGTTAGGAGCACTGAATCCCTCTGGTTGCTTCATATAGATGTCTTCATCTAACATTTCATTAGGAAAGCAGTTTTGACATCTATTTGCCATATCTCATAGTCATGGTGTGAACATATAGCTAGCAATATCTTATTGGATTTGAGCATAGCTACTGGCGAAAATGTATCCTCATAATCAACTCCTTGAATTTGAGTGTAACCTTTTGTAACAAGTCTAGCTTCATAGGTCTCCACGTTACCATCAGCACCCTACTAAAGTCTAGACGCCTTTGTCATACATGAAATCTATTTCAGCATTCATGGCTTTATTCCATTGAGATGCATCGACATCTACATCTAATGTAGCTTCCTGATAAGTAATATGATCTGTATCCTCATCATTAGGGGTAACTAGATAAACTTCATTATTGTAATACTGAAGTCTATCTGGTGGTCTAAAAACTCTTTCAGACCTTCTCAGTGGAATAGAATTAGGAGAATCATTAATAGGAGGATTAGGTTCAGTTTCGACACTGGCTATGTGGTCTTTCATCTCATAAAATTCAACCTTCTTAAGAAGATCCATTTCTTCCTCCAAAAAAGTGGCATGAAGCCTAACAACTATTGTTTGGTCTACCTTGGAGTGGAAATAGAAACCCTTAGTTTCTTTTAGATACCCTATAAAATTCCATTTCTCTATCCTAGATTCCAAGTTAGTGGGTTCGAGTTTGTAAACATGTGCAGGACAACCTCAAACCCTTAGATGTTGTAAACTAGGTTTTCGCCCAGTCCATAATTCATAGGCTGTAACTGGAATAGACTTAGATGGAACCCAGTTCAGAATATAAATGGCAGTTTGTAAAGCATATCCCCAAAGATATGAAGGAACATCAGTATGGCTCATCATAGAACAAACCATATCTAATAAGGTCCGGTTTCTTCTTTCAGAAACTCCATTTTGTTGAGGAGAGGCAAGACTTGTCCATTGCGAGATAATCCCATTATCCCTTAAGTAATCCATAAACTTGTTTGTGAGGTATTCACCACCTCAATCTGATTGAAGTGTCTTTTTGGTTTGTCAGTTTGATTCTCAACTTCTAATCTGAATTCTTTGAACTTTTCAAAGGTATCAGATTTGTGTTGCATCAAATAGACATATCCATATCTGGAATAGTCATCGGTAAATGTGACAAAATACTGGTATTGCCCTCGTGCAACAATGTTAAATGGACCACATACATCACTATATATTAGTCTTAACTTTTCTTCGGCTCTTCCTACCTTTTTAGGGTAAGGCTTCTTGGTCATTTTCCCTTCGAGACAAGACTTGCAAGTACGGAGTGGTTCTACCTTGAGGAAATCAAGGGGATCATCTTTTACTAACCTCTTGATCCTATCAAGATTAATATGACCATGACTCTTATGTCAAAGATAAGTAGACTCAGTGCATGTCTTTTCATTCTAGACATTCTAGATGATAAGGCATTGTCACTTTGCAGACATTCATTATTTACCAAAGGAAATATTAAATAAAGACCATTAATGAGATTGCCAGTAATCAAGACCATTCCATCTTTCTTAATTTCAACAATTGAATTAAAATTGATAGAGAATCTATAAAATAAGAGTCTAGATACTAAAATCAAATTACGATGTGCAAAAGGCACATAAAAGCAGTCTTCTAAAATTAATTTCTTTCTATTAGGTAAATAATGAGTAAACAAACCGATTGACTTCACTGCAACATTTGCACCGGAGCTAACTTTAAGCTTCTGCTCCTGTCTTGTCAGTTTTTTGGTTTCCTTGAATCCCTGCAACCAATTGCAAACATGTACAGTGGATTCAAAATCCATGCACCATGAATTAGGAAAACCATCCAGAAATTTTGACTTAACAGTAAATAATACTTCAAAGTATCTCATACCTTCAGTACTAGCGCGACCCTTCTTAAGAGTTGCGAGGTAAGTCCTACAATTCCTCTTCCAGTGACCTATTTTACCACAGTGGAAACACTTTCCCTTGCTTTTGTTTTCTTTGCCAGCAACTATTGCCTTATCTCATTTGTCTTTCAACTTTCCTTTACCATTGTTTCTCTTCCTTTTCTTTTCAGACACCATTACTGGTATAGGTCTTTCAACAAACATGATTTCACCATCAATACCTTTTCTGATCTCATCTTTTACAATCAACAGTTAGTCCAACAACCCACTTAGAGTCATCTCTAACTTGTTTATACTGTAATTCACTACAACAAGTTTGAGTGATCGAGGGAGGACTGTAGAATAGTATTGTATTTGGTGATATGATCCATCTCTCCACCGTACATCTCCATTTTTTTAATAAACCCATCATCTTCATGACGTGTTCTCTGATTGAAGTTCCCTCTTCATCTTGATGGTAAGAATAGACCTTAATACTATTGGTTTGGCAGACTTATTTATCACATAATATGTCGCCGACCAAAACCCCACCCCCCCTAGGAGGTGGGAGGTAGAGTGAATAGTGGAGGACCTAAAAATGATCTTACATGACGGTTTGACAAACACCTGCAAAACACGCCACCAGAAGCCATAACAATAGCTGGATAACAGTGGGACAAGCGAAAGCATTATAAATCTTAAGACACAGCGGAAGTCTAAACCACCCTAAGTATACACACATGCGATACCATAGTTTTATACAATAGAATCCAAAACTAAAGAAAGGATGACATTGCCGCCCAAAATAATGCCGATATATATCACCTGAATCGCTCACCCCAGCTAATCCATCTCACGAATCTTAAAATCCACCTACTGATCATCCCTCTACGCAGGAGGTCCTTCAAAGGCTCCTCGCCTGTACGTCCTCTCCACCCAGGGACCAGGAGAAGCAACCATCAAATGTAGCAGCGAGACTCCCTCAGTAATCCTTTCCCCTTCCTTGTTTTCCTAACGAGCATGTATAGACGTACGCCCTGAGCCCATTAAGGAATACCAGCGGGTATCTCAAGTATATACTAACAACAGTGTATTAGCAAGCAGACCTGCTGATAGCAATGCTATACCCAGCGAAAACAATATAGAGTAATATGAATCAGGTAACAGTTAATATCATACATAAGAAATATATGGACCGGAAATACTAATCATGACTGCCAGCTTCATGAAAGCCGATAAAATCCAGTTGAAAAACAGATGCACTGGCACTTGACTTAAAATCCACTTCACGTTGTAATTGGAATATTTACGATGCTTGGTATGATTGTTATGCTTGTTTATCATGCGCTGCACATGTCATGCTGATGCGTGTCGATGCGTGATATCATGCCTGACCTTATTCTTGGAATCTAAAATGTCACAGAGCCCTAGTTGCTCGTTCATTTAGCCCCTCCACAATAGGATTCTATATGCGGGATGATAATGCTAATTTTTTTTTTTTTATACCCCGTTCATGAGTCGGCGCCTCTAGTAGTCATATATGCTGAATGCTATGCCTAGTTGCCGTCATAGCCGTCACAACTAGCATCCACGCGATATGTGTATGCCTAGTTGCCTTGTTCATAGCCGTGCCACACTAGCATCGTGCGAAATTTGTTATCATGCCTAGTTGCCGTTCATTAGCCCGTCGCTAAACCAAATAGAAATCCATGCGAAATGTGTTATGCCTAAGGTTTGGGTAGTGTTGCTTCATTAGCCCCCCGTACCGAAACGAGCAATCCCTAATCGCATGTACATGCCATGCCTATGAGTGTCATAGAGAGCCTGTTTATGCCCAATGTGAAAGGGGGGGTATGGGGGGTGTAATGCGATGGGTATGCAGCAGACCCTTCCCTAGTGCAATGCATGATCCATATGTCCTTGCCAAAACCGACGTGAACATATCGATCAGGATTGCCCCATTTTTACCATTCCGATCCTTGAAAAATTGGTATAATCACGTCGTTTCATGTCCCCGCCGAGCCCCTACTTTTGTGCCCTGTGTCCTACTAGTGACACACTGCAGATGGAAATGAAAATATGACATTTGGGGAATTGTCACAATACATGCACTAGTACAATAGATCCACCGTAATAAATACAAATTTAGCCGAAAGCGCGTGAAAACTTACATATCATACCTTATTTCTTTTTTTTGAATTCCATAAATGTGTTAAGCCATGCATGTTCTTACTTATTCTATTCTGCATTCCTATTGGGCATTCATCTAACATGGTGGTTCATATTGATTACCTACAACATGCTTTCAGAGGGATTTACTCAAAATCCAGAATGTATGTTATTATTGTGAAACAATGACCTCCCCATTTTAAGTCATCAACCACAACATGGCCCATCCCAATCGCACATTCCATGCGCAGATTACCTTCACAACCCATCCATCTTACTAGACACATGCCCTGTAATAAAGACGAAAACAAAGCGACAATAAGAAAAAGAGGAACTAGAACTAGGAGTGCGTAGCAAAAGTACCGACTGAACAGTGAGGGGAGCCACACCCCTTCCAAAAAGCACCGTGGTAATTCTTCGATAGACTGCTGCCTAGCTTGGAGACCCTCCACGGTGTTTGGAGCGTGATCCTTGAGAAGAGCCCCGAGCTTGAAGTAATATAGCCGTCTCAAACCGCCCCCTCATTCTCTACAAATACAAGACCCTAGAGAAGCTTAGAATCGCTCTCCCTCTTTCCTATTAAACTCTCAACTCTCTCGAAGTGTCGATATGTATGCCCTAAGGCATTCGGCAAGACTACTTAAGTAGGGAGTAAAACCGATCGTGTCCGTTAATGACCGCCTGACTCGTATCGGTTGCCGGCCTATCCGAATCGATCGGTTATAACCCGCCCCCCGCACCGGCGATCGGTTACAAATAGTTCACTCTCTTAGGCAAAATTTACCCCCATACAAAAAGTACCTGAACAGTCTGGATAGTACTCTCCAACGAGCTCCCGCGAGCGGTTTTGCCGAACTCTCGCATGCTCACCATGGAAAAGAGCTTTCCCTTTGGACCCCCTGTCGGTGGTCTGACACGGTCCAAACATGTGTTTGGCCATAACTTTGACTCGTTTCGCTCCGCATTTTGACGATTCAACTTGCGTGGTTCTCGTACTTCGAAAAAGAATATTTCTGACATTTTGGAATTTACAATTCTTCATTATTTACTAATCCTCATACATCTTTAAGGCAAAATGGCAGATCGAAAGTGTCAGTTACATTAAAGGTGAAAAAGTACCGGCGGCTCTACAAAAATAATCTCCGTAGGTGAGTGCATGCCAATATGTTAAGTATATCCAGTTGATACTTGATGCATGAGCATACAATATAGTTGGATAATGATGTACACACCCTAATCTCTTGCCTGTTACTGCATTGGTAACGATTCCATAAATCAGTTTCAGACTAACAAATCTGATACGTGTTGAATCTGGGAGAACCACACGGTTTAGGAGTTGCCAAACGCACATAGGAAAAAGCTTCGTCAGCAAAAGTAGTACAGCGTATATCCTAAATTCTCAGTTATACATAGTTAGTTAGTCCAGACTAATTTTCAGCATGAAGAATTTTCTCAGTCAATGCGGTGCGAGGACTTGTCATGCGTGACTTATCAAATGACAAAGAAAGCATAATATTAGGGATCTATTGTATCCATAATATATATATAGATTAGTAGATCTGTTTCTAATGGTATTGCCAATTTGGAAGAAGCATGGCATCGGAAAACCTGTAGACACTGCCAGCCCTTATAGATTGATCCTTGCCATTGGGCACATACATCAACATCGCCTTGATATAGGACAGATATAATACTCTAATCTTTCTAATTTCATAGATCATATATTTGTGAATCCTAGAGAATAAATCTATGTTCTGACTCCTATAAGGGATGGTATAATCACGCTTTGGCGTATTGCTCCACATATCTCTTATTCATGCTGCCCAACCTACTATGAACGCTAATAAACCACCACTCTTAACGAAAGCCTCCACGCCAGTTGACGTTGATTACTCCAGATTATCGTAGCCTTATTAGTTTTCCCCATGTTCACACATAGGTGAGAGGGCATGGGCCGCGACTCTAGTCGGCCTATCAGGTCTTACTCACACTCTGCCACCAACTAAATATAGGATCAATAGTGTTATGGTAGAAGATCCATAATACTTAGGGACTTGTCCCCAGTACTAGTATAATATCAATCATATCAAGGGCAATTAATTCAACAGAAGAATTCAACATATAAACAGATCATACATCTCATGCATAAAGAATACAAAGTATCATCTCTTTAATGATATAAAAAAATAAATATACGAGATTCTTTAATTATAATAGGGATAAGGCTCAACAATAACAAAAGGGAAAGGGCTATCCTATTCAAAAATAGCGATACCTCAATTACGCACAAAGGGGTGGGGGCCGTAGAGCCCATCAAGGGCGAGGCGGGCCTTGAGTTGTGAGGCCAGTTTAGCCTGCCTTGTTGCCAACCACTCCAGTCATAATAATCCTAATTGCAATTCCCAACAATTGGATTTTCAAGTCCATAATGAAAAGAGTTATTACTCAACTCTAATATTCAAGTAACAAATCCCAATCTAGTTCGGATTTCCAAAGTTGGCCGTCACACCACGCCTAGGTTTTTTTAAACCATGGACTATTTGGCGATCCCATAGTTAAGAGTTTTGGATTGCCGATATAATGGGCTTTAAAGGATGTAGCGAGTCAATACCCTATTCACCTTAATTAGGGTAAGTACAAAATAATTAATAATCCTAGATTTAAATTAACAATAATTTAACCATAATATTAACTGTAATCTATTGAATAAGATGCGAAGAATAACTTTTATAACACTGGTGCGTTAAATAATTGTTACCTTTTAATCAATTATTGAGTGACTGGTTATTTTGGTATGTGTGCTAGAGCCTCAAGGCTTATAACGAGAGTTCCCTAATAATAATTTTGATACATAATATAATATGAAATGAAAATATTGATATAATAATCTATTAAGTGCACTGGAACATTCAGAAGATAGGGTAATAGCACTCCAATCATGAAAAAGATGGAAATAGACCAAGAGAGAAGTTCAATCAATTGTACGCAAGACGATAGAGCCAAAAACCCAGACAAGAGTCCAAAGTGGTCCGTTCACTGAAGACAAAATGGAACAAAATCACAATTAGCACCTCAGTATCAAGCTAGTTCAGCTCTCAAAAGTACAAATGTATTTTCTTTGAAGAATTCTATTAGAGACTTATGTAAACAATTCTCTCCAAAAGACGGTTCGTAAGTGAATAGCTCAAGAACCATCAGATTGACAATACAACGGAGCCTAGGACACTCATTTGAACTCTCAATTTAAGGCCCCTAATGATTCATATAACATATGATAAAAAGGTAGCTAATCGACTAGCGATAATCTATCCTCATACCTGTGCTTTGGTTTGGTCCAAATCAGAATTCAGCATTTTTACAGTGAATTTGCTCCATGACATTATTAGTAGCTTGAATTCGAGCTTGACAAAGTCATGACAGAATTTTGAAAGTATCAATTATGTCTGCAATGATTCTGTCAACGAAATCATGAGTTGCCCACGGCTATAATTCGGCAAAGAAAATCATACAGGCTTTTTCTACAATTCAATTCTGTATGTGATTTGGCGACGAACTCTAGGGAACAACTCCACTTCGTCGACGAAATCATTGTATGAACACTGAAAAATCATGTAACGGTTAGTTTGCACGGCATTCCACAAAAGCATTTAATGAGTGTAGCGCCATACAACGGCACGATTGGATCAATACTATTAAAAAGGAGTTCATTTCATGAACAAATAATAACCTTGAGCATCGCAGAACAGAACCCATTGATCACTCTCATTTGCCTCATTGACTTTTACACTCACTCTATACTTAGGAAAATCACCAAAAATCTCTCTTGAGCTGCGATTCAACTCCCGAATTTCCTTTGAGAGAATTATTAGAGTCTGTATTTTCACTCTTATCCAGCTTATTTAAGGCAGCACTTTCAATTCGGATTTGCAATTCGTAAACACTCAAGTTATTGGACAGGCAAGAATTTAGGATTCTGCATGAAGCTGTGTTCAGAGCTCTCAGAGAGGGTGTGCTCTTGAAAGGCTTTAGTAGGCCCTTAAAAGAGAGCTTTTCGTCCTTGTCATCTAACAAATTGTAAGAGGATTTTAAGGGTTGGGACCTCCCCCCCGTGAAAGGAGTTGTTGGATTAAGGAATTGTAGTGACTCATACTAGCGACAAGCTGAGGCGGGAGTAGGATGGTGTGCTAAATCTCGTAACACTCTTGAGTTCTGTCTCTCCTTATCTTTCTCCCTTCTTTCTTTTTTAAATTTTTTTTCGATGTTTTAGTTTGCATAGTTTCATTTTTATTTATTCCACTTATTAAACTTTAGTAGTTCATAATTTTCAATCTGCCTGACCTTCACCCCCTTAGGAGTCATTACGCACAACAATGTGAGCACTCCCAGATTGCTCTCAGGACACTCTTTACCCTCGGTCTTACCCCAATGTATCCCATGACCCCTAATAGGAATTACATCGGACGTACAACGAGTGAGCTATCATGTGGCATGAACCCAGTGTGACATAACCACAAACGATTTCCCACCACAAGAAATTTTTAATTCGATTTATCTATTTCAAATACATTATCTTATGGGCCTCGAGATGCATACATCTCACCCAGGCCCAGCCCCTCAGTCAGTTTCCAAGACTATCATTAATCATGGCCACACTCTCATGTTTCCCTCACGCTT
>JABCRI010000821.1:0-30560 GCA_015143295.1 Tetracentron sinense
CCTTACCCACGTCCCCCCTCCCCTTACCGTCGTCTCTGCCCCCAGATGAATACACGTACTATCTTCTCGATTAGCTCCCTCCGTCCCCTTCTCTCTCTCTCTCTTATTATACACTAGGTTTTGAGCGATGTGTTTGTTTGCGTGATCTTCATGTCCTTGGATTTCAAGACTTTAATGTATATGGGAAGGACACTTGGGTGCAGCAAACATGGGCATGTAGCTTGCTTTGAAAGATGGTACTCTTCAAGCGGGGGTTTTAGATAGTAGAAGAGAAGAAAACCATTACTTTCGAGGGTTGAGAAGTAGAGACATTGCACGCTTTGCGGCGTTGAGCTTAGCTAAACCCTGAGCAAAAGATCATGGATATTCGGTGTGTGACGTGGAATTCCTAGATGTATTTCCAGAAGAGTTGCCGGGATTGCCTCCAATAGGGAGATTGAGTTTGTGACGAGCCTGCCAGCCAGGAACAGCTCCTTTTTCATGTGCTCCATATGGAATGGCCCCATGAACTCAAGGAGTTGAGACTCAGTTGGAGGAATTAGGAATACAAGGCATTGGTTTCATTGACCAAGTGTCAAGTGGGGTGCCCGGTGTTGTTGTTAAGAAGAAAGAGGGCTGATGGATGGCGCTCGAGTATCGGCATTGAAACAAAGTCACTATAAAGATAGGTATCCCTTGCCTAGGATTGATGACTTGTTCGATCAGTGATAGGGAGCGGATATTTTTCTCAAAGTAGTTAGACCTCGATGGGTTATCACCAATTGAAGATCAAGTTGGAAGATGTTTCCCAAACTGCTGTCAGACTGGTATGGGCACACGGAGTTCTTGGTGTGCCTTTGGACTCAACGAACGCGCCGGGCAAGCCTTTATGGATTTGATGAAGGGGGTTCCGGCCATTTCTTGGTAGTGGGCGTGATTGTAGTTGTTGATGAATTTGGGTCTAATTTCCAGACCCGGGAAGATCACCACCGCGACCTATGCCTTGCTTTGGAAATGCTAAGAGAGCAACAGCTGATACGCCAAACTAGCAGGTGAAGTTTTGGGTGGAAAGATTGGTGGCATTCATAGGCCACGATTGTTCTGCAGAAGGCATTTCGGTGGATCCAAAGAGAAAATAGAGGCAGCTGAGTTGGGAGACGGCCCAAGAGTTCACGGAGATACGCACAGTTTTCTTGGGCTGGAAGGCTACTACGGAGATCGTAGAGGGTTTTCCTCTAGCCTTGCAGCACCGCTCACTTTACCTGACAAGGAAGGAACGCCAAGTTTGTATGGGTGATAAGTACGAGATCAGTTTCACGGAACTGAAGAAGAGGCTACTACAGCCCCTATCTATGTGCCATTCGGCCCTTATGGGTCTGAGGTTGTTATAGTGATGCCTCACACGTTTGTGACTTGGGTGTGTTACTCATGCAGCACAAGAAAGTCATGACTATGCTCAAGGCAATGAAGAGCATGAGAAAGAATTATCCCACGCCACGACTTGGGAGCTTGCCGGGTCGTGTTTGCACTTAAGATTGGCGTCATTACCTTGATAGGGTGGGTTCTATGGTTCATTACACAGAGTCTCAATGTATCGCTTTTCCAAAAGGACGTGAATCTAAGGCAACGGCGTTGGATTGGAAATTTTGAAGGACTATGATTGTACCATTCAATACCACCTGGTAAAAGCAAATGTAGTGGCTGATGCTTGGAGTAGAAGACCTCCGGGTTAGTAGCAATGCTGGTTAGTGAAGAATGGACGCTACATTTTGAAGACTTGGCAAATCTGACATTAGTGTGAAGACTCTATCAGTAGTCTATCGGCAAATGTCAGGTTAGGAACAACCTTCTAGATTTGACCAAGAATACCAAGCCACGGATTACTAAATTGTTGGCTTAACGGACAGGAAGTTGTAAGGGTAGTGAGGACCTTCTCTCTCACTACCGGAGGTGCTATCACATTCAAGAGGAAGGCTTGTGTGGTAGCCATGCAAATCTTCGGAGGGAGATATGGTGAAGCCCACCGGGCAAAGTACACGGTGCATCCAGGGGGTACGAGAAAGATGTACCGGAACCTCAAGAGGTCACTTCTTGGTGGCGGAAATATGAAGAGAGGGATGGTTGCGAAATATGTAGCACGGGGTGCGCTTGGTGTGCCAAAAGTTGAAAGCAGAAACACTGCGTGCCGCGGTAGATTACAGTCCCTTCCGATTTCCGAGGAAATGGGGAGAAACATATCCATGGATTTCATAGTAGGCTTACAAGGACGGCAAAGGGGCTCAGAGGCGATACTGGGTAGTGGTGGATAGTTTGACGACAGTCTGCTCACCTTCATACCTACCGAGAAACTACTTTCCAACTCAGTCAGTGGGCCGCCTATACATCAGGAAGTGGTGAGTTGAGGTTGCACGGGAGTGCCGTCAGTGTATTGTGGTGTCGGTCGGGATCCAAGATTCCGTCAGATTTGAAAAGTTTGCCAAGATTCCTGCAATGGGTTCCCGACTTTGATTCAGCACGCTTTTCTCCAAGCGGGATGGACAAACCGAGAGGGTGGAACCAAGTAATAGAAGACATGCTTCGGGCCTTGTATGAGGGATTTCAAGGTAGTTGGGAAGAGCACTTGCCTTTGGTGGAGTTCGCCTACACATAGCTATCAAGGCGAGTATCCAAATGGCTCCGTTCGAGGCATTGTATGGGTGAAGCTGCAGGTCCCTCTCTACTGGGATGAGGTAGGAGAAAGGAAAATACTGTCTGGAGTTATTGAGCCAAACTGCAAAAAAGTTTAAGATCATTCGGGATCGATTGAAAGCCGCTTTCAGTCAACAGAAAAAGCTATGCGGACACACGACGTAGGGAATGGAAATTCAAGTAGGGATTCAAGTCTTTGTTGAAAGTATCTCCTAGAAAAGGGTCATGAGATTTGGAAAGCGAGGCAAGCTCAGTCCTCGGACGTTGGGCCTTTTGGATTATCACACGAGTTGGTGAGGTTGCTTACAGGGTAAGCTCTCCCACCTCATATGGCTGCAGTTCATAATGTCTTCCATATGTCTATGCTTCTCGGAAGTACATTACGGATCCTTCGCATGTCATAGACTTGGAACCGTTGGAGATTCGAGAGGATCTCACCTTGATTGAAAAGCCGGTTCAGATTTTGGATAGAAGAGATCAGGTGCTTCGCAATAAGACAATCCCTTTGGTTCTTGTGCAATGGCAACACCATGCTCGGGAAGAAGCTACATGGGAGCGTGAAGGCCGAAGTCAAAGCGAAGTACCCGAAATTGTTGAATGAATTTTGTATAGGTTTTGTATATGTAGCTTGTAATATTGTTTGACTCTGTATGCATGTCTTGTACAAATTTCGAGGGATGAAATTTTTGTAAGGGGGGGAGGATGTAGAGCCCCGAACTTTTGACATTTATGCATGACACTTTCGTAGCCATTTTTCCTTTAAAGTAGTGCAATTAATAAATAAGGAAGAAATTGGAAATTCCGAACCGTCAGAAATGTTCCTTTTCGAAGTACGAACACAACGCAAGTTGAATCGTCAAAATCGGATGAACGAGTCAAAAGATATGGCCAAAACAAGGAGAAAAAAATATGGAATTTGCTGCAAGTTACGACCGATCCGTACACACCCTACGAACGATCGTAGGTGAGTTACGATCAATCGTAGAGGTTACGATCGATCGTAGAATCTCAGGAATTGACAAAATTTTCGGGTCGATTACGATCGATCGTGGATAATTTATGATGGATCGTAGTACAACTTACGATCGATCGTAGACAGGTTACGATCGATCGTAGATCGCGAATCCAGAAATTTTAATCAGATTTTTAGGGTTTCTTCACTACCTATAAAGGTTGCCCGAGCCTTTAGCGCTCTCATTCACACACCTAGAGTATTTTGAGAGTTAGAGAGAGAGGAGAAGGGGATCCTAACCTAGGGTTTGTTCTTGAAGGAGAAATCAAGGGTTTGATACCCTAGATCACCCCAAGCTTCGGTCAAGCTCGGGAGGACCAACGTTCTCCAGCTCGGTAGCATCTCACGCACGTTTTTGCAAAGGTTTTTCTTCCCTATTCGGGTTGGTACTCTTTGCTACCCTCCTAGTTATAGCTTCTCTTTTCCTTTATTTCTTCTCGTTTGCCTTCACTTATATATGTGTTATGAGATTGGTGGTATGAAGGGTGAATGGAGATTGATGTTGGCGAATGGATGCCGTGTGGATGGATGTGATGAATGAATGGGAAAGGGCATTGTACTAATAAGGAACATACAAGTGTGATGTTGAGCATAACCCACCTAGAAAAGCATGATCTAGGTTTAGTGAATAATCAACACACCCTATGTTTGATGAAATGCCAAGGTGAACAAAATAAATGATAAATTAAGGGAACCCATGCTTAAGTACTCTTGAAATTTGTTAGGGTCCATAATAGTGTGTTTCTTACATTTCTTAAAATGTGTAGATTATTACTCACTTAAATTGTTATATGTTATGCTTTGTGAATTACCCCAAATTGCCATATTTAATTCCAAATGCAAGTATGCACACGATTTCACGAGCACGAATGCATGACATGAATTACCGGCGTTTTTCAAGAACACGGTTTAGAGGTGGGGCATATCATACGATATGTTTTACCTCGCTTTTGGCAAGGACAAGACAAACATGCATTTTCATAAGAAGGGTCTCCCATCCCCTCGCAAGTGCATACATAACATAAGAAGGGTCTCCCTTCCCTCGCAAGTGCATCTCACAAGGACATCTCACAAGTGAATCTAACAAGTGGAAGGACAAGCATGAGCATTCTAGGAAGAAGGGTCTCCCTTCCCTCACAAGTAGATTACTTTTCAGAACAAGCAAGCATGATACACGCATGATACAAGCATGACATGGCATGACACGCATGATATGACAAGATAAGACAATATGACAAGTTTCAAGCACGGAAATGGTATTTCCAATCAAGTTAAGTGCACAAGGTTTTCAAGGGTTTTATCGGCTTTTCTGAATGCAAGCATGATTACAAACTGCTTTACCTTCCTTGTATGATATGAACTGTTCCTATCTTATATATATATATATGTGTGCATTGCTATCTCATGCTATGACTATTGGTTAGTATTTAGTACCCCGCTGAGTATTTCATGCTCAGCCGTACTTCTTATGTCGGCAGGTTCTGAGGGAGCTACTGCTCAATTTGATGTTTGTGCTCCTGATCCATGGGTGGAGGAGGAGTACGTCGAGGAGGCCTTTGGAGGAACCTCCCGTAGAGGGTTATTAGCGGGTGGTGTTAGATTCTGAGTGGATTAGCTGTGGGTGAGCATGAGTGATTATATCCATGTATTTTGGCGGGCATGTCCGCATTTTCTTTGTTTTGTTTTTCTTTTGTATTAAACTTGGACCATGTGTATATACTTAGAGGTTGGTTAGACTTCCGCTGTGTTTATAGTTATGCTTCCGCTGTTACCCTCTATTGTATATGTTCTGTGGGTTTTGCAGGTTGGTTCGTCAAGCAAGTCCTGTAAGTCATGATTAAGTCGTCCAAGATTCACTCTAACTCCTAGGGTGGGTTTTGGGTCGCGACAGTTAGTAGGGTGTACTAACCTTTAAACTTGGAGGAGAACTTGAGGGAAGATGAGATTAGATCCTTGGAGTAGAAAATCCTTGCTTGAGATGGGTTTTGAGCAAAACCCTAGCTCTTCCTTTCTCTCCCTTCTCTAAATCTCCCAATATAAGCCTTGAGGGTTTATGAAACTCTCACCTACGGATTTGGGATTTATATAGAAAGTGGGGTGTTCAAATGATGATCCTACCCTTAAAATTTTGGCCGAAACAGACTGAATAGGCAAAGTCCTCGAGGAGAGATCGACCGGTTGGTTGGAGCGGTCGATCGGTCCAAAACCCCCTCTCTGGAAAATTTCCCCATACAAAATTAGTGCGATAACGGTCGAGCGGTCAGTAGAGCGGTCGACCGGTAAGCTACGGGTTGACCGGTGTCTGGAGCGGTCGACCGGTTGGTCTGTGTTTGGCCCATTTTACTGATTTTCCTCATTTCTTCCACTTAGGTCTTTTGACCATATCTCTTGATTCGTTAGTCAGATTTTGACGATTCAACTTGCATTGGATTCGTCTTTCGAAAAGGAATATTTTTGGTGAGTTCAAAATCTTCAAATTCTTCTTTATTTATTAATTACACTACATGAAAGGCCAATTGACTACGAGAACACTGTTCATTAGATATGAAAAGTTCTGGGGTGCTACAGTAACTCTGCAACTGCGTACAACCACCTTCCTGCACCACCTTGGGGCTGCTCCCATTGGTTCTATAACTTTTTTAATACTCATGCAGACCTTGAGGACCTCCCCTTCTCCTCTATAAATCATAAGCCATCCCCCAGTTCCAAGGACGCCTCTCACCTGCCTCCAACCTCTGCCAAAATCACAACCAGCCTAGCCAATCCACCTCCAACAACCTCAGCTCGAGCTAGGCCTTAGGATCACCCCTAAAACCATCCCCAGAAGACCTCAAGCCCTATCTTTGCTCCACTCTTCACTACCACTTACCGTCTCCCCCAATTAAAAAAAAAACATTGCAGAACCCCTGTCTGAGCTCCACCAGTCCATCTACACCTCTTCTCGGCCTATCCTCTACTTGAGAACCCATCCACAGAGGTCCCCCATACATTGCATCACCGCTACTCAGCCGCAACCTCCAAATCCAGCCGCCTGTGGACACCATACAAGGGTAACAAACCCACCCCCTTTGGCTCATTGTTGATGAAAAAATTCGGTGAACCTCAAATCTAGGTTTTGAGTTGAGAATCTCACAAAGTCAATGAGATGGTTAGGTTTTCCTATAAGTCTATCTACCCTTTTTATAATTTTAACAATTAAGTTATTAACTTAAGGGATGATAAAATTTAAGTGCGGAAATAGAAAACCAAGCAAACCATAACACAAGGATTTTTACGTGGAAATCTGTCCGGGAAAAACCATGGGACCTAGTCCTGCCAAGAGAATTCACTAAGACAAAGTAAACAAGAACTTACAAGACTTGAACTTGACTCCTTCGGGCTCAACACTACGATCCTTCAGTTCTTAATCCTCTATGCCTCAAAAATTTATCACGTACTCTCAAGTCCCGTGATCAACTGCAACCGCTTGTACTTCTCTTTGTGTCTCGAAAACAATCCACGATCTTCCAATCGATCTCCGTCAATGACAGCTTCGGATTTCACCCACCAAATGACACTACCACGATTCGTCTCGTATCGATCTCCTTCAAAAATGCTCTGGAACACTTCGTCCAAGATGTTCTATCCAGAACGGGTTGATAGTTTGATATAAATCAACACCTAGATGGACTCCTTCAAAGGACAAGTCCAAACAAACAAAATTAGAACTTTTGGCTTGCAATCTCTAGGTTGAATGCACTAACAAAGGGAAGGAGAACAATAAGATTTCAGAGTGTTTATGGACTCTAGAAGGAGTTAAAAACCCTCTTTATACTCCCCCAAGGTTGTACTCCACGAGCTAGAAGGGTTCTATATGAATAGGGAACTCAAAACCCATGTATGGAAGTTGCTAGAAGTGTTAAAAACCAAAGAGGCATTAAAAAACGTATAGGAATGGTTTCCCATATCAGGGTCGACCCCAAGGATACTTGGGTCGACCCAAATGTGCACTTGGGTCAACCCAAGTATCCTCCAGGGTCGACCCTGGCTTTTTTCACTTGCTGGAAAATTTCAGCATACAAAAATGGTCCATATCAGGGTCGACCCTGACTGGTTTTAGTCGACCGAGATATTAAATCACAAAATCAGCTCTTACTTCCTTCATGAAAGTTGTAGATATTTTTAACACATTCGTTTTGATATATTATGGAGCAAAATCCGAGCTACGGTTTGTGAGATATGCTTCTTGCAAGCAACCTTGGTTTTCAAAAACTTTTATACTCAGGGTCTACCCTCAATGGTCAGGGTCGACCTTGAGGTGCAAACCCAATTTTAAAAATCCATTTTTGGCTCTCACACCCTTCACAAAAGTTGTACCTATTTTTGACATGATCGATTTGATTTATTATAGAGTGAAATCCGAGCTACGGTTTGGGAGATATGCCACTTTCAAGCAACCCTAGTTTTTTGAAAAATTTCATAATTTTAAATTTATTTTGCACTGTTTATCTCATCACCTAGGGTCTGTATGGTTAGTCTAGGACACTTACCACCTAATGCATCATATTAGGATTATTCTAAGTCAATTCTCACCTATGGTAGCAAGGTATCTAGGTCATGTATGAAGGAAATGATCAACCGAGTCTTCAACGGTCTTCAACTTCATTTGTTTGCTGATGGTTGATGGCAATGACACAAGATACACACCTAGACTCACTTGTTTTGACACCAGAATATGCCAACACAAAAAACATGGACTTTACAATCTCCCCCTTTGGTAATTCTGTGGTAAAACCAAACTGAAGTACATGACTTGACACAAACTCACCCAAACACATCAAAACGGTGAATTAGAGCATTACATTACTCCAACACTATTACATGACATCAATTGACAAATCATCTTAAATTAAGACACTCAAGCTCTTGTCGAGTATAATTTATCTGCTACAGCCTTGCACCTGCACATGCTCATAAACAAAACACCCAGTGAAGCATGTATGGTATATGAAAGTACATAAACACAGGTAATGCAAGGAATGCAAGGAATGTACTGAACTTGGGAAATATTAACCAACATTCTCCCCCTTTTTGAAAAAATTGCCAAAAGTAATCATGATGCCAATATCACAAAGAAATATATCAGTTTAACACGTGTTAAATATCAAGGCAATCACAGTACAACCAAACAAATGCAGACAATGAGAGGATTTAAGAGCGGGGAACAAGATAGAAATATAAAGCAAAACTCCCCCTCAACTACTCAGGCACAGAACTCTCCCTCAAAAACTCAACTTGATCTTGTCCCCCTAAGATCAAGGATACCACCAAAAACAGGGCACTTATGCTAGAAAGGCCCCTACCAAATAAAAAGGAAACACACAAAAATATCATGTTTCATTCAAATATGCATCAAAAGCATTCCAAGCAGTAGTAATTTAAAATTACAAATCCAATGAAAAACAAAATTAGTTAGACCGACTGAGGATACACATCTAACTAAATCTCACGGAATGCTAAAGCATAGCCAGTTCACTTAATCACATTTAGTGAATAGTTGAAAAGTGAAGCAATATGTGTGTAATGGTGGTCTGACAAGATACTAGATCAAGGTTTCTTTCCCTTTCCAAGGATATGACATTAACCACTAAGGAGACTCCGGAGATATACATCTTAGAAGTCAAACCTAGTTAGATCCAGATATAATGATTTTTTATATTTTAGTGCTCCTTTATCCATTTTGTTTGACCAAATATTTTTTTTTAACTTTTGGTCAAATACCTCCAAACTGTATAAAATTTCTTTTGATGTTCTTTATCTGAACATATCTTTTCATGCAATGATGACTTTCACACTATCCGGGTAGGTAGTCCTGGCTATTGGCAGTAGGAGCTTTCACTCTAGTGACTCAGATAGATACCTACTATCCGCCTAGGTAGCCATTTCATACTGTTTGCATTCAATAGTGACTTTCACACTATCCCAGTAGGTAGCCCTTTTCATTGCAACAATTTTAGCTCAGGGAGGATACACAAAATGGGGATGATTAACAAATATGGTCATTCTAGATTGGTCATCCAAGGTCACACTTATGGGATAAATCAAACACCTGCAGATTGAAAAATAGACCTCTCAACAGAATCAGTTAGAGTACATGTGAAATTTGTAAAGCATACACACATGAATAAGTTTTTATAACTGTTCAAGATAAAACTAGTCTAATTTTCAACCTACCAAGAGACTATGAAAGTGATATATCCTCAATCAGCAACAAACTCATGTTCAATCCTAGACAAGTATAGAAATAAAGATCACACAAGGAATGCAGATCAAGCAAGTCAAACAAGGGCAACATGACAAAAATCTTTTTGGATTTCATGATTTTTCAATGTTTTTGGATTTTTCAAAATAAGGAAAATAGAAAAACATACCGAAGCAAATAAACACTAGTAAAAAGAAAAAAATATTAATATACACAAATAGCATAGCACTAGGACAAGATAAAACACTAACAGCACACCCTAGGCTATGACAGGCACGGGCTAAGTGAAGCCCTTCAAGTCTTCCTTTCTCACCCAAATGGTTTTAGAAGTTTGATTGACCCTTTGGTCTCTAACTGTTTCAGTTGAGATAGGTATGACATTTTGCCTCTTCCTCCTGTTCCTCTTTTTCCAGGATTGAGTCCTAGACTTTTGACGGGCATTATGGTTCTCCCCGTTACCTCCTTTATATCTAGCATAAGGAGTGTCATGACCATGCCACTATCTAGAGTTGTGAGCAATTTTCATTACATCTTCACACAAACTCCTAGACTTCTCCACTAGGACCTCAACTCTCCTTTGAAGATTCTCATTTAAGTTATTTTGAATCTCAAAATCATAATTGGAAATTCTTCGAAGTTTAGGATATCGAGGCTTAATATGACCCTTCACTCCACATTTATGACATGTAGGAATGAATTTCTGAGTTGAAGGGTCTTTCCCTTTAGCAGGAGGGCGCCTTTTAGAACCAGGCTCAGTATTTGAGGAGAATGGAGTTCCCTTTACATCTCCATACCTCTAATTTTGCTCAAGATCAGTCTACTTAATTTCAAGACTTGTCTTTTCATCAAGACAAACATGCAAATCAGATTCAAGAAGCTAAGTCTTGGCAAAGAGGGAAGCCTTCTCTTCCTCAAGCTATGACGTAAGAGCTCTCAACCTTGAAGCCACTTGGTCTAAGGCATCTTTTTCTATTTCAATAGATTTGATCTTTTTAGACATAGAAAACTGAATCTTTTTCAGCTTTAGGCATTCCTGAAATAGCTCATCATAAACTGCCTCGAGGTCTCCCTCAGAATCTGAGTCATTCTAACTCTCATCATCCTCTTCACACTTGTCACTCGTACTATCATTAGATGAGGACTCTTCAATCCCAGAGACGGAGACAATGGAAGCCATAAAATTTATAGTCTTCTCATGGGAAACTCTAAGAATATCACATGTCTCTTTAGTCATTGACAATTTATTTGAAGAATTAGATATGGTCTGGTGTTCTAAAAATTTGCTAGGGAAAGTCCAACCCTTTTCTGTAGAGATCCATAAACTCTTGTCTAAAGATAGGTGAAATACTCTCATTCGAGATTTCCAATCATTAGTATTATAACCATTAAAAAATGGGGGACAAGAGATGGATCCTCCCTCTCTTAGGAGAATTATATTCACCGAAAAATATGAGACAAGATCACACTAATAAATTATTCAACCCGCTCTGATACCAATTGAAAAAATTCGGTGAACCTCAAATCTAGGGTTTGAGTTGAGAATCTCATAAAGTCAATGAGATGGTTAGGTTTTCCTGTAAGTCTATCTACCATTTTTATGATTTTAACAATTAAGTTATTAACTTAAGGGATGATAAAATTTAAGTGCGGAAATAGAAAACCAAGCAAACCACAACACAAGGATTTTTACGTGGAAACCCTTCCAAGAAAAACCACGGGACCTAGTCCAGCCAAGAGAATTCACTAAGACAAAGTAAACAAAAACTTACAAGACTCAAACTTGACTCCTTCAGGCTCGACACTACGATCCTTCAGTTCTTAGTCCTCCATGCCTCGAAATTCACCACGTACTCTCAAGTCCCGTGATCAACCGCAACCGCTTGTACTTCTCTTTGTGTCTCAAAAACAATATACGATCTTCCGATCGATCTCTGTCAATGACGGCTTCGGATTCCACCCACCAAATCACACTACCACGATCCATCTCGGATCGATCTCCTTTGAAAAGGCTCCAGAACACTCCGACTAAGGTGTTCTATCCAGAATGGGTTGATGGTTTGATAAAAATCAACATCTTGATGGACTCCTTCAAAGGGCAAGTCCAAACAAGCAAAATTGGAACTTTTGGCTTGCAATCTCTAGGTTGAATGCACTAACAAAGGGAATGAGAATAATAAGATTCCAGAGTGTTTATGGACTCTAGAAGGAGATAAAAACCCTCTCTATACTCCCCCAAGGTTGTACTCCACGAGCTAGAAGGGTTCTATATGAATAGGGAACTCAAAACCCATGTATAGAAGTTGCTAGAAGTGTTAAAAACCAAAGAGGCAAGTTAAAAAACGTATAGGAATGATTTCCCATATCAGGGTCGACCCTCAAGGATACTTGGGTTGACCCAAATTTGCACTTGGGTTGACCCAAGTATCTTCCAGGGTCAACCGTGGCTTTTTTCACTTGCTGCAAAATTTCAGCAAACAAAAATGGTCCATATCAGGGTCAACCCTGACTGGTTTCGGTCGACCGAGATATTAAATGACAAAATCAGATCTTTCTTCCTTCATAAAAGTTATAGCTCTTTTTGACGTGGTCGTTTTGATATATTATAGAGCAAATTCCGAGCTACAGTTTGTGCGATATGCCTCTCGCAAGCAACCTTGGTTTTCAAAAACTTTTATACTCAGGGTCGACCCTCAATGGTAAGGGTCGACCTTGAGGTGCAGACCTGATTTTAAAAATCTAGTTTTGGCTCTCACACCCTTCACAAAAGTTATAGCTCTTTTTGACATGATCGATTTGATATATTATAGAGTCAAATCCGAGCTACAGTTTGGGAGATATGCCACTTTCAAGCAACCTTAGTTTTTTGAAAAATTTCAGAATTTTAAACTTATTTTGCACTGTTTATCTCATCACCTAGGGTCCATATGGTTAGTCTAGGACACTTACCACCTAAGACATCATATTAGGATTATTCTAAGTCAATTCTCACCTATGGTAGCAAGGTATCTAGGTCACTTACCATCGTATGAAGGAAATGATCAACCGAGTCTTCAACGGTCTTCAACTTCACTTGTTTGCGGATGCTTGACGGCAAGGACACAAGATACACACCTAGACACCTAGACTCACTTGTTTTGACACCAGAATATGCCAACACAAAAAACATGGACTTTACAGTTGATCATCATTGTAAGGGACCCCTGGTCCTATTCTAGGGGTCCCATTTATCATCTTTTTTATGTTCTTGTAGCATTTTAACCGATGACAAGGCATCCCCCACCTTCCTCATAGGTGTGGGGATACCCTTGACGTGTGACATGGGTTCAATACCCCTCCAGTGTGCATGGATAGTCACCTTGGGGTCTGGGGGTCCCTTAGTCCATGAGGGAACTCCTAGACCCCAGCTAGTGCAACCCTTAGTGGGGGAAATACTGTTTTGTTGAAAACTGCTAGTGGTCGGTAATACCATTACCGACCCCATTTTGCATTCCCTGTAACTCGCCTCTTAACCCAGGTTAAGTCAAGCCCTGGTCAGTTCCAGGGCCATGGTTAGATACCTCTGGACCTTGGTTAACCCCCACCAAGTTTCAAGTCCTAACTCAACCCTTAACTAGGGTTAGTTGGCTTGCAAACTCAACCTGCCTCCCTGTCGGTAATCTACTTATTGACAGACTATTCATTCTTTTGCAGTGAGTTTGGGCTCATGTGGGGCCCACATGCCTCATCCTCTTGGGCCCACTCTAGGCCCCTTGGGAAGCCCTCACTCCCCTCTACCTCCCTGTAAAATTTTAGAACCTAACTCTGAGGCTAACCATGGTTACCATGGCCTCAAACATGGGTTAGCAGTGCTATTCTTAATGTCGGCAGTCTAAATGCCGACTGCTGACATTACAAACCATTTTTTTGTTGACTTTGGGCCCTTGTGGGGCCCACATCCGAAGTGCTCTTGGGCTGAGACCAGGCCCACTGGAATCCTTGCACTCCAGGCTTTGTCCTTGTGCCTTCATTTTCCGCAAGGGTGATCCCTAACCCCTATTAAACCCCCAGAAACTAGGGTTAAAAATTTGCTATAATAGAGGTAATCCGATTACCTCCATTCTGTAAATTTTGATCTCGAGCTTTGTGTAGGACCCAGACCTGGTAGGAGGCCATTCTAGGCCCTGCCACACCTTCTGGGTCTACTTTTGACCTACCTTGACCCTTAACCATGGTTAAAACGGCCCCCGATTAACTTCTAATTATGGTTAAGCACCACTTAACCCCACAAAAATTTGAAAAAATTCCAAAAAATCCAAAAAAATACAAAAGACCAAAAAATGATCTTCTTAGACTTTTTAACCATGGTTAACACCTTTTAAACCCCGGTTAGCAACCCTAACCTTGGGTTACACCTCTTAGCCTCTAGGCTTCACCCTTAGCCTCTGGGCTTCATCCTTGGCCTACTGGGCCTCAATCCTAGCCTCCGAGCTCAACCCTTTGCATTGACCAACATCGGTCAAGCAAAACCTAATCACCGGATTAAGCTCATTAGCTACCCTTGGTGTACACACACACACCCCCTAACCTTAGCACAAACTCAAGTGCTAGAACTACGCTCGGTCTGATCTCACCCCAATGTGAGTACGTGGGCAACCCAACCCGGGTTCGACCCTAGTTAGCTTTTCTTTCTTACGATTAGTATTAACTTAAACACTTAGGTATTTGATTAATTTTGAACTTTAATTTGGCTTAAACCTAGTAAGTAGGGAACCACTATAAGTGGAAGTGTCAGGGTGCCTAACCCCTTCCCCGAATTTAACCGAACCTCTTACCCTGATCTTTAATTGGAGACTAAGACCTTATCCAACATTTTTCGAGGATTTATCCCTTCTGAATAAATAGGTGGCGACTCTAATCCCATGAGATTTTCTAAGGTTTCAAAACCCGTGCTTACACTCCCTATAAAATAGAGATTCTCCAAATGGGCACCCACCCTAGGGAATTAATCCCATGGGCTTGGGCCCACCAATAAAGTCAACTCTTGTTGGGTTTTATGGATATGGGTCCAACTCATTTCCTCTTATATTGGGTTAATTAAATAATCATTATTATTATCCTTTAATTTAGATTAACATTTAATCTAAACAATAGATTAACATTTAATCCATTTATTACAGATTAACTTTTAATCATTTAAATTATAGATTAACATTTAATCTATTAATTGAGCTTGTATTTCTTATGTGAGCATCTCCACAGATTGGTCTGGGACATTCTAACCTTGGCTTAGCTAATGTTATCTCATTGACCCTTAAATAGGAATGACATCAGAATTGCAAATGATGTGAGATATCCATGTTGCAATTGAATCCTAGAGTAAGAACATTAACCATTAAGGATCCCACCTCATGAACTTTTTAATTTGATTTGATCCTTCCAATAACATTATCCTCATTGGCCTTCGAGATTAATATACCATCTAACTCATAGCTCATTGTACATCATCTGGGTTTGCAAGACATTTGATTAAGCCATGAGAAACCATTTTTCATGTAAAACATTTTGAGAAAAACTTTGGTTAAGTATAATATATTTTAATAAAAATATATTTCAAACTTATTTTGTCGCCCCCCCAAAATACCCCCTAGGAGTTAAGGGATACTTTGGTCGTGACTATACTTAACCTGTCAAACCATCCTGCAATGAACAAGGTGAACTAATCCAATAATGACAATGATCAGAGTGCGGAAGCTCATAAAAAGTGTAGAAACTCATGATCAACTTTTTCTTTTCAAAATAAGGTAATCTGTATCCCAAGTTTAAATATTCAATCACAAACATCAAAGCAAAGGTGGACATGCCCACTTATCAAAATACAAAATCATAATTGTCTCTCTCTCAGCACTCGTTCGAGTACGACCATCTATCTAAGTCTCTCGCCTCCACTTGAGGCTCTACCATAGGATCCACGTGAGACTCTTCCTCACCATAATCCTCCTCGATCCAAGGATCAAGAGCGCAGATGTCAAACCGAGTACCTGCCGACATGAAAGTCCGGCTGAGTATGGATACTCACCGAGTACAAGCTACTAGCTAAACAGTATTAATAACATGTACAAAGAGAACATTGATTTACGCAATCAGTAAAGCAATATAAGATCATCATATGCATGCATGAATGCGAAAACCCGATACAGTCATAATTCAAAATCATGTCTTGTCTTGTCTTGTCTTGAAAACAGTTGTTTGGGTGTGTGTTCATATGTTTTCAATCTTGCTTGTCATACTTGAAAACAATGTGTGGTCGTGGGTCTCGTTCGTAAGAATCACGTATGTATCATGTCTTGCTTGGAATTACGTGTCTTGTGTTCTTGCTTGACTTGTCATGACTTGACTTGACTTGCCTTGCCTTGTTTTCTTGTGAGTCAGATGTTAGTGCCCCGTAAATAAGAATACATATATATAGATATCGAAAGAGGGATACACTAACATCCTTGACCGGCCCTATGTCCGGCTTTGAAATTTATCCAGATCAATGATCTCTAAGACCTAAAGGGGGGTGAATAGGTCTATCTAATAATTTCTAACCAATTTTAAAATTTTCAATTAATATGTTTAGAAATCAATGAACAAGTCAATGAGACAATCCACACAAATCAAACACAGAAGATTTTTACGTGGAAAACCCTAACGGGAAAAAACCACGGGACCTTGTCCAGCAATAAACTTCACTATGAAAAGATATCAAGTACAAGACAAGACCTTACCAATACAGAAACGACGTTCCTAGGTATAGACTCTTACTCTTGATTTCCACGAACCAGCAAGTTCGATCTCGGCAGTAGCAGCTTCGGTTCCACACCGACCAAATCTTTTCAAGCTACTTCAAAACCACGATCACACACGATCGATCTCTTTCCACGAAGGCTCCGGATCAAACACCGGACACACACACACAAGGTGTAGGGTTGTGAATCAATTTAAGAAATTTCAAACCCTAGAGGGATCTCATACAGATCTGAGATCACACAATGCAAGATCAAAGGTTTAGATCTATACTTGCATTCTCTAGGATCTAAGAAAGAGGAGGGATCAACAAAGATCTAATAAAAGCAATAGAAAAACCCTAGAAGAGTATCTCAGACCTCTACTCTTTCAAAAATATCAAAGACACGAATTAGGTCTCCAAAAAGTTGTTTATATAGGGTTTAAAAAAAGAATCCAGAAAAAGAAAAATTCTTTTTATGGGGACCGATCGATCGGTGCTCACTACCGATCGCTCGATCCAAAACGGATCGCTCGGTCCAAATGACCGATCGATCGGTTATAAATCAACTCTCTGGAAAAATACCCCATACAAACTTTTTGTCCAGTCGATAGCCACCGATCGCTCGGTAGGCCACCGATCGATCGGTCCCAATACCGAGCGATCGGTTGAGACAGAATTTTGTTCAAACCATATGTCTTTTCATGTTTATTTGATTCAACTAAGATCAAACAACTTGTTAGGTTTAAAACTATCCTCCTAGGTATGTTTAGAGTTATCTAAGCCAAAACCAACCTAGGTAGGGGTCTCTAAGTCCATTACCTGTCTAGATCCAGAGTCGAAGCTTTTTCTTCTCTTTCTTCAATCTTCTTTAAGCTTTAGCTCTTCTCTTTTGACAAGTTGAACATGACTCGACTCACATGACCTATCTAATGATCACGGAATTTGCCAACACCTATTTAGGGATTTACAGGCTTGATCAACTTGTTTTCTTGTGAGCCAGGTATGACATATCTTGCGATATGCCCTACCCTTGACCGGCCCGATGTTCGGCTTTATCCACCTGCTTGTTTACTTGTGAGCCAGCTATGACATATCCGGAGATATGCCCTACCCTTGACCGGCCCGATATCCGGCTTTATCATTCGATTCGTGAATCACTTTTATTGTTGTCATTGAAATACGTGTACTTTGAAAACATCGGTTCATGGATGCATGCGTGTTTGTGTACAATAATTTGTGGCAATTGTACTAGCATAATTGATAGAAAGGGAAAAATACATAACATATGAACCCTACTTATAATCATGTGATATGTGAGCAATGGTGACAATATTATACCAAATTTAGGGTTGGAAAAAGAATTACATGATCCGTATTTTTCATAATCTCCATTAAATCCATTTATTCTTGTTTAGGCATTTTGTCGAACACTTAGCAAGCAACACATTTATGGTTCTTATATTCAAGTTCCTTAGTGCATATCTTTCAACAATACAAGAGTGTGTTTATTATGTATGAAATGCCCTTCCACCATTTATCCATCACACTACATACATCACATTCCACGGCATCCAATCGCAACATCCACCATCCATTCTTCCATCTCATACCATTCACATTCTTATCTTGTTTATAATTAGGGAAATTCATACATTTCAAGAGAAGGAAAAGAACACAAGAAGAAATCATCATTTTTAAAGGAAAAACCCTAGTTATTACTAAGCTAGTTAGTAAGGGTGTACTAACCTTGTGAGGATCCTTTCTTAGTTTGAAGAAACCCTTGAACAAGAATCTCAACTTGAGGAAGAAGACACCACCACTTGAGGATGAAGATCCTTGCTTAAGAGGATGATCCAAGCTTGATTTGGACTCTCTTTGATCTCCACAAAACCCCTCTTGGAAATCCCCAAACCTTTCCTCTCCTTTCTCTCTTTTTCTCTCAAAAAGTCACTCTCTAAGTGTTAGGAACCTTGGACCCCCGAAAAATTGGGTATATATAGTTTTAGGTTAGTGAAAAAGCTAAAAAAAAATATTTTTGGGCAATCTCGCTCGAGCGGGCTTCCATCTCGCTCGAGCAGGTTACTCCCTGGTCTCAAAAACCCATTTTTCGCCGATCTTGCTCGAGCGGATTTGGATCTCGCTCGAGCAAGTTCTTCTGCAAAAACCCGCTTTGGTAAATCGACCATAACGTTTGACTTGGTGGTCCGATTTTAACGATTTGATTTGCGTTGGATTCGTCTTTCGAAGGGAAACAACTTTCATATTTGTAAAAACTCCTAATTTTTAGTTTTACTTTACCAAAAATGACTCCAAAGATGACTGGTCTGTAAATGGGTTTCGATAGCCCAAATTTTCAACAGTTTCGATTTTGGAAATCGGACTTTTGACTCAACTCAGACTCAAAATTAAAGAAAATGATAAACATAAACCTCGAAGAGGGTTCCAATACCTTTCTAAAAATTTAAGAATCGCTCCATTCCGATCAGTTATGAGCGAATTAGAGCTTTTCAAAGTTGAGGGTATGCTAAGGCATAACCTTCATTAACACTTAAAGAGTATTTTGCACTATTAAACCTTCATCCCAACACTCATAAACTTAAGAAAATACATCTTAGGGCATTTAATACATGTCATAAATATCCGGGGTTCTGCATATTTGATTTCAAAATCACCTGCGCAAGATTTAAGCTTAATCGACTGTTTTACCCAAAACTTGAATAATCTTTCAATTTAATGAGCATGGATTTCTTGTTTGAAATTCATCATGAATTAAACAACTTTCTAATTATCCAATTGTCACCTTATCATAATCCCTCGGTTAGAGAATACTTAGATGCGATCAAAACCGTCAAATTACTGCTCAGTTATAAATGAACTCATCAGATCTAAGGATCACCGAAACTGTTCAATGTGAATGAGAGACCAACTATCTGATAATATGTTTATGTAAGAGGTCTCTCATTGCATGCAATCAGTCAGTGTATATTTAAGCATCCATATGTTGATTTGTAGTCTCCATTGCAATAGTTTGAGATAAAATTATATCTCAACTATTGAGAACATCTTAGCATTGTGGCAGCCATATAAGTAAAGTGTCCAACTTTACCCATAGCTGTGACTATATAAGGTATAAGGAACTGGAAAGCTATATCTGCCTGTGATAATCTAATCACATAGCTTTCCTACAATATATCCTAGGAACCTTTATAGATATCTCATATTGTACAGATCATCTCATGATCATGATCAATTATCCATAATGAATTCACAATAGATAAAGAAGAGGTCTCTATTAATCTAATCAATAAGAAACTTACAATCTAAATGATTTTTATGGGCATAATGTCTGACATTTTGAGTCACGATACAGACAATCTAGACAAGCCTGTGTAACATCAACCCCAATAATATCCCAATATCGATGAAAGAAAATAATGGGAAACCCATCGGCGCCGAGGCTTTATATTATAATTGTTGGCAACATTTTTAACTTTCAACATGTGGCAAACCTTTATTAGCTACTCATTGATACCATATACTGGATTCTTTGAATGTCTTAACACTGAGAAAGAATCCCAGAAAGAAATGATGGGGGTGAGTGATTTAGGGCAGTGCAATGCAGACATTTGAGGGGTTTAAAAAACGTCACAAATTGTTAAATGAAAATACTGAAATTCTTTAATGCCTTTAACGTGTCGAAGAAATCTCTTAAAAGAGATGATGGGAAAGAAAAGAAAAATTTAGAACAGTGAAACCATGTCATTAAGAATAGGTTTTAAGTTTTAACACAAAAAAGGGGAATAAAGGAAGTAAGAAAACAAAAGAAAAATAAGAAAAAGATTTAACGATGCCACATTTCCTCACGGGCTTTATTACGACAATGAAAGTCCCTGAAAATCCACTACCCATATGATTGATTTTCAGCGTGTGGGTTGTTTCTTTAGGTGCTCCCTTATTCAGTTTTTTTTTTTTTTTTGTCCTCCCATTGGTGGTAGTGGCATTTGTACCCCCGCTTGGATGGTCTAAGACTCTAGATCTATTTCCATGAATTCCTATTACAATTAGATAGTCTATCGTTTGGCTAAGCATCTAACTCTTAACCAATGAACCCCAATAGCCGAAAGAAAAACCATAAACTCCGAGTTCTCGAGGTCAATTCTTGGGTTCTTCTCAATCCGATGTATGGGATTGGGGGTGTAAATAAAAAAAAAAAAAAACTCTTAACCAATTAAGATATATATTGAGACTGCAAATCAGGATTCCGGCTTAATATTATTATTATTATTGTCTTGTTAGATAATATAATTTTTTAAGTTAATAAATTATATATATATAATTCAAATTAGAGCAATGCTAATGACACAGAAGAACCATGCCTAATGAGTAATGGCTAACGGCATCAATAGGATGACCGATGGCCTTTGACCTTTTTTTTTAATTTTTAGTTTTTAATAAGGCTCAGGATCCTCTCGAGTTCAACTCGGGAGAATCTCTCGAGTTGGAAACCTTACAGGTCGCCATGTGTCTCCTTTGACACCCCTTAACCATGGGTAAGGTTTACCCACCCTTAGGGTTCACTCACCCATACTTGGTTTTTTTTTTTTTTTATTAATTATTATTTTTTAAATTAAAAAAATATTTTTAATATTAAAAAACTCTGAAAACAGTTTTTTTAATTTAAAAAATAATAATTAATAATAAAAAAAAACCAAGGATGGTTAGTGAATCCTATGAGTGGGTGAACCTTACCCATGATTAAGGGGTATCAAAAGAGACACGTGGCGACCTCTAGGGTTCCAACTGGAGAGGATTCTCTCGAGTTGAACTCGAGAGAATCCTGTGCCTTTTAATAACTCCAGTCTGTTCCTGGTCAGCTACAAGAGATTTTTTGTACAAGAATTCGACGCGTTGACACCCTAGGGGTGCCAATCAGCAGGCTATGCTTGGATTTAAAAATAACAAATTATGAAACTTCACAGGCAACAATTCAGCGCTCTACACTGCACGCTCTTTACGACGCGCGTGCAGCTAGTTGTACTCAAACGATAAGGAGGGTGAGGTGGCTCTTGGGCGCCACCGATCGGCAGAGGCGACGTGTCAACCACACTATGACAATGTGGGACCCGCCTTGTCGCACATGGCTACCGCACAGAGGATTATTAAAATGAAACGCACATGGGATAGACATTGCCCAAGCGGCGGCTACGGACTCGAAAGCCGTCGATTAAATGCAATTTAGTAATCTATTAAACAAGGAAAATAGTCACCTCCTCTGGCCGAGGAGGTGACTCACCGTCTCGTCCCCCCTTTTGGGGCCGCGTGTCCCTTTCTTATTTTTATTAACTGTGGTTAAGATTGAGTCACCTTAGGGTTCACACATCTATCCTTGGTTTTTAAAAAAACATTATTTTTAAAAAATTAACCACAAAAGATGGTTAATTTCTTAACCATAGTTCCAAGTGTTTGTGAGAGCCGGGAGGAATAGTTCCCTCCTCGGCCAAGGAGATGACTATTGCCCATTAAATAAAACGATTAAATTTCTCTAACCCAAAAACTTTCTTCATCTCCTTGGGTTGCCGACCTATGCCCACATGACATTCTGCTCTCACTTCTAAAATACATGCTCCATATGACATTACTGCCCTTAATATCTTTTAAAATTCCAATAAATAAAAATATTTCATAAAAATAATAATAATAAAGTGTTATAAATATCCAACCAATGAAAAAAGTATTATAAGTAAAGATTAATTATGAATTGGAGTTCTAATTGTACAGATAATCAGGAAATAAAAAAAATCTTCATAACTAATTTATTAATTACAAATACAAAGAAGGACTTTTTCAATCAATGATTTTTTTTTTTTTATAATTTTCAAACTATCTTATGGAATGATTTTTTTTTAAAGGTTACTTCCTTCTCTCAACCAAAGCTCCTATTTATAGTTAATCTCTAATCTATCTATATAAGGTGACTTTATAGTGGTGCTGTTGACTTAGAAATTTTAGTGAGAAACTCCCTACAAAACTCAACATATATGGTTTGTTGTTTTCAATCTAATTGTTGGATGTCTAAGGTAAGGCTCTTAGGAGACACGTGATAAATATATTCGACAAATCTTAAATTGCCCGATCAAAGATTAATAAAAATCAATAATTTTATAACTTAAGTAAGGTCTAGTGAATTAATGTTTACATATTAGGTGAGACTCATCTTGACATTCAATAGTTGACTTCCAAAAGACACATGTCATATATATATATATATATATATATATTCCCTATTTAATGAATTGTTCTCTACGAAAAACATCAAAATATTGTTATATTTAATAAAAATAATTTTCAATACATAAGAATAAAAAAAGACTAAGTAAAAATTAACAAGTCCGCTTCTTAGCTAAGGACAACATTCTCCGCACACATACATGTATAGCTTGGGTGTATATGTAATGATGCATAGGCAACCTTACCTATATATATTGTCACATGTTTGAGGGACAACATGTGACAAAAACTCAACTTAATAAGAGAATAAACCGTTCAATCATATGGTGGAAACTATAGCCCTAGGTTGATACCAAAAAAAAAAAAAAAACCTATAGCCTAGGTTGGATGGGTTGTGTTAATTATTGGGGTTAACATTGATCAACTAGAGGTAATGGCATACGTTTTTTTTTTTTTTTTTAATGTCCAACGAAACAGCCTAATGATTTTCTTTGCCACGGAAGGGAACCTACACATTAAGTTTTTCTTTTGTATAGACAATGTGACACATATGCTACCTGCACACACACATAAATACTTATCCAAAAGAAAAGGCTAAAACTTCTAATATTTTAACTAATTAATCTAAAATACATACATTTTATTTACTTTCTTATAATTTATTTGTTTCAATTGTAGACATAGGTGTTGGTTTGGATTTAACTTTTTTAATGGTATGAGGGATGGATTTAATTTCAAGTCTATGTGTCCACCAATGTAATAAAATCCTAATAGTAGATAAATGATATTTTGTAATACGATAAATGATGAATTAAGGTATATGCTTATGAATTGGCATTGACACGACCTAACCCACTGTCGCAACTGGAAAACCCAACTTGTAAGAAGAAGAAAGAAATTATATATCAAAAAGAATGTTGATGATTTGTAAATTTGTTTGTTTCTTTCGGTAAACTTGGGTATTCTGCCAGACTTGGTGATGCATAGGTAAACCCCCTAACATCCCCATATTAAGGGGAGCCAGATTCGTGACCTCTGAGTTTACAGTTATTGAATCTTGAATATAGATAAGTACAGTGGTAAATATTTGTAGTATATAAGATAATATTTAAGTTCTCAACAAAAAAAATAAAAAAAGATAATATTTAAGTAAGGTTGTTTTCGTAAATTAAAATCCTATCAAATTTCTTTTATAAATTGAAACCTCTTTGGCAAAGCTAGGGTTAATCAATGTCAGGTGATCTTAAGCACGTTCGGACGCGGTCTCAACTCCCAACGCAGGCCCCATGTACATGTACAAAACTTACCTTACGCCAACCACGGTTAACCAAACCTGACTGTGGTTAAATATCTCTCGACGTTATTGCACAGAAAAAACCACTCGAATAGAGAGAGAAAATAAAAGGGCTGTCTCTCTCTCTCTCTCTCTCTCTTATTGCAGGGTCTGACGAAGAGCTTTAATGGCGGAAACGAAGACCTAAAAAGACTGGTAGAAATTTTTTCCAAGCTTTTCTTTTACTCTTTTTGTATTCTCTTAATTCATTCTCTACATTTTTCGTTTTCATGTTCTGTATTTCTGTTGCATATTCTTCTCACCGTGAGATCTCTGCAATTCCTTACTCGTCTTATTTTCTAGAAATTTTATAGACGTTGACGAGAGATTTTAAGAGTGGAAACGAAAAATTAAGACCTTTCTTTGTGCTATTATTCTGTTGAATCTCTTTGTTACCATATATTGAGTACTTGAATGATCAAAATTTCATTTGATGTTTAATTTCTTGGAATAGATTTTCAAGCGAGTGATTGGGCTTCTGGATCGGCGTTTTGTAACGCGTCCTTTCGTCGTTTGTGAAGTCCTTTAGACTTGGATGTTAAATGCTTTTATTTTTTTATTTTAAATCTGTTCATTTTCCTTTTTTCTTTTGGATAGATTTCGTTGTTTACGTGTCAGGATACCCGTAGTTTTTCAGAGATCTCTTTTCTTCTTTCTTTCTGATCTAAAAATTGCTAAAAAGAGGTTGATATCAATGATTTCCTGTACTCGTTTCTTTTGCGGGAAAATTAAATCTTTCATGTCTGATTACTGGGCGAGATCTGACGGCAAGTTGATGAAGCAGGGTGGATGGAATCCTTCAATATAATCCCATATATATTAAATGAATACAAATACCCGTTTTCTTCTTTGATTGTGCATAATAAAAGGGACCTATATTTTTTCCCGTTTCTGTAAGAACCCAGACTTATGTAGTTAATTTAATTTTTTTTTCTATGATAATTTATAATTTATTCCCTGGAAATAGACTAGTGTTGTTGATATTGATGAGATATACCCATTTCATCTGTGGCCAATACAATTCTGATTGTATGAGTTATGCTTTTTTATATCTGAATTTACAGGAGGAGATCAAGATTTGACTGCATATTTGAGTTTGTCTCTCCTTGAATTGAGGATGCTTTCAGCTAGTAGTAATTGCCAAGTGATATTTGGCTTTAGATATTGGGAATCGAAGAGCTAGACAAGGGAAGTCAAGGATCTTGAATTGGGTTTGATTGAGTTTTAGTAAGATCGATTTCGTTATTAGGGTTGAATTTGCGTGATACCGGAATGATGGGCATGTTTGAAGAAATGGGTTTTTGTGGTAATCTTGATTTTCTAGCTGCTCCTCCCCGCGAAGGAGATGTGGCCCTTGATACCGAACCAGAGGCCACCGTGGAGGAGGATTATACAGATGACGAGATGGATGTGATGAGCTTGAGAGGAGGATGTGGAGGGACCGGATGCTCCTGAGGCGGCTTAAAGAACAGAACAAGGGGAAGAAGGAGTTGATACTGCAAAGCAGCGGCAGTCCCAAGAGCAGGCTCGAAGGAAGAAGATGTCTCGGGCTCAAGATGGAATCCTGAAATATATGTTGAAGATGATGGAAGTTTGTAAAGCACAGGGGTTCGTGTATGGGATCATCCCTGAAAGGGAAAACCGGTTAGTGGGGCTTCTGACAATCTTCGGGCATGGTGGAAAGGAGAAGGTCAGGTTTGATCGCAATGGCCCAGCTGCAATTGCCAAATACCAGGCAGATCATGCGATCCCTGGGAAGAATGAAGACTGTAATGCAGTGACTTCAACCCCCCACACCTTGCAAGAGCTTCAAGACACCACACTCGGTTCCTTATTGTCGGCTCTCATGCAGCACTGTGACCCGCCACAGAGGCGGTTCCCATTGGAGAAGGGTGTTTCCCCACCATGGTGGCCCCACTGGAATGGAGGAATGGTGGCCTCAATTGGGGCTTGTCAAAGGATCAAGGTCCTCCACCATACAAGAAACCTCACGCTCTGAAGAAAGCATGGAAGGTGAGCGTTCTCACGGCAGTGATCAAGCACATGTCGCCTGATATCGCTAAGATCCGCAAGCTCGTTAGGCAGTCTAAGTGCTTGCAGGATAAGATGACGGCCAAGGAGAGTGCGACTTGGCTGGCCATCATTAATCAGGAGGAGACCTTGTCCAGAAAGCTTTATCCTGAGAGATGCCCTCCCTTGTCCTCGGCTGGTGGGAGCGGGTCTTTTGTTATCAGTGACAGCGATATGATGTTGAGGGTCGATGATGATTCACACATTGAAGTACATGAATGCAACCCCATGATGGCAATCTGTCAATTGGGGATGGGGGGAACAAGGGAGAAGCATCTTAATGTTGCCGCTGCCTCCTCCGATCAAGGGACAGATCTCCACCAACTCAGAATTTATCCAGAAGAGGAAGATGTCCGATGAGCAGGACATGGTGATGGATCACAAGATCTATACCTGTGAGTACCTTCAGTGTCCTTACAGCGATTACCGACTTGGGTTTCTAGACAGGACTTCGAGGAACAATCACCAGTTGAATTGCCCAAATCGAAATAACTGCTCAGGGTTCGGAATGTCAAACTTTCAGATTAATGAAGACAAACCAGCAGTCTTCTCGTTGCCCTTTGCCCAACCAAAGCCAGCGACTCAATCAATGAATCCAACACCACCTTCATAAGTCTATACAGGACTGGACTTCCAGAAGAGGGGCAAAAACACAATTAGTAAACTTATGTCGTTATATGATACTAATTCTTCACCGAAACAACAGCCAAGAGCTCGATCCTGGAAACATTGCCGTTATAGATGATCAAAATTACCCACAGCAGGAAAATCCAACTTCAACCAGATGAGAACTTCTACGAACATGGGGGTTGCAATGGGGGGTAGTTACTTTGAAGAAACCACTCACCCTGCTCAAGGTTCATCACATCTTTCACCCGCGAGAAGAAATTCAGTTTGATCAGTGTAAGTTTGATCCTCAGTTGAGACCAATCGAATGACAACTCTGCCGACTTCAGATTTGGGTCTCGTTCAACTTGGCATCGATTGATTATCCAGAGGGATTACCCCAGAGGAGCAGTGGAGACATTATCGAAGCAGGATATTCCATATGGTACATGTGAAGGTATTGGTAATTGCCTTGGAGGTGTATCTGGTGCACTTGGTGGGCAGCACTGTATATTCTCAAAGGAGTGTAGTCCCTACACTTGGTTGTACTGTGCTGTATGACAGGTGAGACTTATGCTGCCAAAGTTAGTAATAGGTTTGTTCGCTGGATTTCTTTTAAGACAACAAATCTTTTGTTTAGGATTTCTAGGTTTTGCTTGCTGTTTGCAGGTGCGAAAGTGGGGGCAATAAAAAATTGGGGGAATACCTGATATCAATCCTGCCTGCTGAAATGGTTAGGACAGTTTTGGTGTTGCAAAAACTTGATATTGGTGGTAGTTAAGTTCATATATATATAGTAGTGTTTGTTATGTCAGCGGCCGTGTGTTGGTCACCCTACATTTAGTTCCTTTCTGTTGTAGGTATATAATGAAGCTAGCATGCATTTTATCTTCTAGTTCACCATATGCTTGCTAGGGATCTGATCAGGTGCCACTTATTCACGCAGATGGGTTGGTTCCATTCACGACAAGTCATTTCTGCTGATTTTTCCTTCAATTATGTTTGCCACTGATCATAGGCTAAAAGCCAGATGCATGAGAGACCCATAGAAACATTTGGTTAGTGAACATCTAACTGGTCCCTCATGTAGAGATAAATTGTAAGCATTAATATCGCCACTAACTAGATGACGAAGGTAGCCTCTATTTTGAGGAGGTTCTTGGGAGCGGAGGGCTCTCAGGTGAGCTATTTTTCCTGGGATAAGTGGGCCAAACAGCAGGACCACTGACTGAAGTAAGGGGATATATGTAAGATGCCAAGTAACAAATCTGGTCCTCTGGTTAGTTTGATTGATATCTTTCTTGTGGACTAATTGAAAAAATCACCTTGACAATGGAGGAAGTCATTGACTCACTTTGACGTGGGCATTGCGGAATTTGTAGCCAACGTCTTTTCTCCCTGTTCCTGTCCATCTAATCACGGGAGTTTATGGGGGGTGGGGGTGGGGGTTATGTCACGATTTCTTGGGGCGGCTGGGATCACTATTGAGGACAGAAATCGCATAAATGCTTGGTCTGGATAGTTCAAGAATCATTTGCTTCTAGCACAAAATTTGGAATAAAAAAATAGATATATAACATCGTGGAACCATTTCTAGACTTTTTTGGTTTCCTTTCTGTTTTTGTGCGGTTTCGATGCTATTTCTTAATCCTGTGCTCTCATAGAGTCAACACCCTTACTCATGTGCTATAACCCACCGCCTTACCCATCGAAACACAATCTATGTTATTGTTCTTTGTAAGGATGCGAACTTACTATTCTAAATAGTTTTACATTGGAAATAGATGCTCTCAGGAATAGTATGAAGCACCAGAATTGATTGTCAAACTGGCCCCTTGCAGTATTAGGAGAATCAGTGATAACCCCTTTCAGCGATAAGAGGAACAAAGATAGGGATACAGCTCTTTGTACGAGTTCCCATTCTTCTTCACCTATGCCAATTCCAGATTGAAATGCCACAGTGGAAACCTTATAGAGACATCTTTTTTTGGGTAAAGAGGGTTTATGCTTCGTCCAGCACCCGGATCCAAGGCGCAGGACCAGGATTCTTGTAGGGGACTAACAAGGGGGTTCGTCCCCCGATTTTGTTTGGGGGCAATAGTTCATGGCTATCATCGCTGTTTGTCCGTTTGTAAAAAAATCCAGATTATCAGTAGTTCTTAACCCGTGGTAGCCAAGTCAGTCCCAGGTTCAACGACATGGAAGGAATAATGGTAAGCATGATGCCAAAGGAAAGAAGGAAACAGGACAGAGCTCATCTGCTGGCATTTTAACTGTTTTACGTTTTCACTCATTTTCTGGCCCCTGGTCAATTGCATTACCTAGCTTCAAAATAACTGTGGACTTGTGTACTTCTCTTAACTCCCTAATACAACAAGTTTCTCATTTCGATTAAAAAGAAAAAACTCTGTTTCTTGGGACTCCGGCATCTTCATCACTGGATTCAAGCACCATAGTCAAATATTTTTCTCTTTATTGGTCATCGGAACTTGCAAAATATTACTCTTGATGATCTTGGAGCTTCTGCATGATCTGATTGGTGGTATTTCGAGCGATGGATTGTCTTGTTAGTATAGGAAATTAAGTCTAATGCCAAAAATATAAGTTCTGTAAATCTAATGGTATGGCGGCGTGAACTTCAAAATAACAGTCTTGTGCCCATGCCATTATTCTCTTCTCAACCCTGGCGGTTGTTTGGGGATTTGACTGTCAGATGCACGTTCGAAACAGGAACCCACAAGACGGTAATCGAACCGGTAGATTGGACGTTTCCCAGTTTGACCGTGTACTTTTTATATAAAAAAAAAACATATATTTTCATTTACCTCGGTCTGATCGGTTCTGAGCCAGTCTTGAAAAAGGTTTCGATTTTGGGAACCAGCGAGGGGATCGGTTTTTACGGTTCATACTGGTCCCTTCGACTATGGCTTTTGTAATCCCCCCCCCCCCCCACCCAATTTTCTCGGTTCTTGGTAAAATCTTAAAAAGTTTCCAGTATTCGGGGTTTTGGGAAAACAAGCAAGGGGGATCGGTTCCCGGTTTTCGATGTGATCGGCCGGTTCAGTTTTGATACAGTGGGCAGAGTCAAGGTGGGGTAAGTTATGGAGATGACCAAAAATAAGCCGAATTTAATGCTTTAGGGACCTATTTGATGTATTCTTAGACCCTTAACGGTTTACTAGCCCATATTTAGGTTAGGAAATATTATTTCTCAACATTATGGTCTAAAAACGATCTATCGGTCCGATTTTTTTGTATGTCTCTCAAGGATCACCGTAATATCTACGGTGGATTTATAATTTGTCACACATGACGAGTTTTTTTGTCATTAGTCTCTCAAGGATCCACCTAATCTAACGGTGGATTCCATAATAACTGGTCAAATGTCCTCTTTTCACGGGAGCCGTTCACTTAACTTATAGAGGAATTGCAAACCAGATAAGGGTAGCCTCTCTCATATAGATTTTATATAACTGCAGATTTCTTAGGATTTTGTTGAGAGAGGAAGTGGAGGCCAATATTAATCTTTAGAACATGAAATATTTGAAAGATTAGAGAGTAGTTGAACATAATGTAACAAAGAGTAATGAGATCTTAGTGAAAGTGAAAATGAGTTGGGTAGTGCAGGATAAATACGGTAAAATGTCAGAAGGAA